>JAENRU010000100.1:0-19836 GCA_016647705.1 Eucommia ulmoides | reverse complement strand
CCACCACAAGGCCCAAAATGGCTAATTTTTGACCACAAAAATCAATTGCGTCCAGTTGAATGAAAAACATCACTTTTTTGCTTAGAAACGGCCGTCAGAGTAAAACGCCCCCCAAAACATAAAGAAACACAATTTGACCTAAAAAATTAATTTGTTGTTCGGACGAAAAATACTATTTTTTCTGGTGGAAACGCTCCTCCTGTGCAGAACGTCTTATAATTCCCAAATAATCAATGTTTGAGCAGAAAACTTAACTCTGTCCGTTTCCGACAAAAAATACCAATTTTTTGGTTGGGGAACGGCTTTCCAACCAAAAATGCTCTTGAAAAGACCCGAAAAAAGACCAACTTTGACTCGATAACTCAACTGTGCCCTTTCGGACAAAAATGCCACATTTTTTGTTCGGAATTTCCCTCATACCAAAACAGCCCAAAATAGTCTGAAAATGACCGAAGATTGACCTGAAAATCAAACTGCGTCTGTTTGGTACGAATAGCGCCGCTTTTTCGTGCAGGAACGATCTTTCGAGAAACTATGCCCCCACAAGGCCCAAAATGTCTAATTTTGACAACAAAAATCAATTGCGTCTAGTTTGGATGAAAAACACCACTTTTTTGGATAGAAACAGCCATCAGAGCAAAAAGCCCCCCAAAACACTACGAAATACAATTTTGACCTAAAAAATCAATGTTTCCGTTCTGGACGGAAAATTCTATTTTTTTTTGTGGAAACACTCTCCTGTGCAAAACGTCCACAGAACCCCGAAATAGACCAAGTTTCAGCAGAAAATTTAAATCTATCCGTTTCAGACAAAAAAATACCACTTTTTTTGCCAGAAACGGCTTCCCAAGCAAAGCGCGCTAAAAAGGCCGAAAAACACCAACTTTCACTCGAAAATTCAACTGTTCCCGTTTCGGACGAAAAACGCCACAGTTTCGGTTGGGGATGTCCCTCTGAGCAAAACAACCCGAAAGATCGAAAACGACAAAGATTGACCAAAAAATTAAACTGCGTCTGTTGGGTACAAAATGCGCCGCTTTTTCGTGCGAGAACGATCATCCGAGAATATGCCACCACAAGGCCCAAAATGACTAATTTGACCACAAAAATCAATTGCGTCCAGTTTGAATGAAAAACATCACTTTTTTGCGTAGAAACGGCCATCAGAGTAAAACGCCCCCCAAAACATAAAGAAATACAATTTTGACCTAAAAAATTAATGTTTTCGTTTCGGACGAAAAATACTCTTTTTTCTGGTGGAAACGTCCTCCTGTGCAGAACGTCTTAGAATTCCCAAATAATCAATGCTTGAGCAGAAAACATAACTGTGTCCGTTTCGGACAAAAAATACTAGTTTTTTGGCTGGGAACGGCTTTCCAACCAAAATGCGCTGAAAAGGCCGAAAAAGACCAACTTTGACTCGATAACTCAACTGTGCCCGTTTCGGACAAAATATGCCACATTTTTGTTCGGAATGTCTCTCAGACCAAAATGGCCCAAAATAGTCGGAAAGGACGAAGATTGACCTGAAAATCAAACTGCGTCTGTTTGGTACGAATAGCGCCGCTTTTTGTGCAGGAACGATCTTTCGAGAAACATGCCCCCACAAGGCCCAAAATGACTAATTTTGACAACAAAAATCAATTGCGTCCAGTTTGGATGAAAAACACCACTTTTTTGGGATAGAAACAGCCATCAGAGCAAAAAGCCCCCCAAAACACAAAGAAATACAATTTTGACCTAAAAAATCAATTGTTTCCGTTCTGGACGAAAAATTCTATTCTTTTTGGAGGAAACACACTCCTGTGCAAACGTCCACAGAACCCCGAAATCGACCAAGTTTGAGCAGAAAATTTAAATCTATCCGTTTCGGACAAAAAATACCACTTTTTTAGCCAGAAACGACTTCCCAAGCAAAGCGCGCTAAAAAGGCCGAAAAACACCAACTTTCACTCGAAAACTCAACTGTTCCTGTTTTGGACGAAAAACGCCACAGTTTCGGTTGGGGATGTCCCTCCGAGCAAAACAGCCCGAAAAGGTCAAAAACGACCAAGATTGACCTGAAAATTAAACTGCGTCTGTTGGGTACAAAAAGCACCGCTTTATCGTGCGAGAACGATCTTCCGAGAAATATGCCACCACAAGGCCCAAAATGACTAATTTTGACCACAAAAATCAATTGCGTCCAGTTTGAATGAAAAACATTACTTTTTTGCGTAGAAACGGCCATCAGAGTAAAACGCCCCCCAAAACTTAAAGAAATACAATTTTGACCTAAAAAATTAATGTTTTCGTTTCGGAAGAAAAATACTATTTTTTCTGGTGGAAACGCCCTCCTGTGCAGAACGTCTTTGAATTCCCAAATAATCAATGTTTGAGCAGAAAACTTAACTCTGTCCGTTTCGGACAAAAAATACCAGTTTTTTCGCTGGGAATGGCTTTCCAACCAAAATGCGCTGAAAAGGCCGAAAAAGACCAACTTTGACTCGATAACTCAACTGTGCCCGTTTTGGACAAAAAATGCCACATTTTTTGTTCAGAATGTCCCTCGGACCAAAACTGCCCAAAATAGTCGAAAAGGACCGAGATTGACCTAAAAATCAAACTGCGTCTGTTTGGTACGAAATGCGCCGCTTTTTTGTGCAGGTGCGATCTTTCGACAAACATGCCCCCACAAGGCCCAAAATGACTAATTTTTACCACAAAAATCAATTGCGTCCAGTTTGGATGAAAAACACCACTTTTTTGGGTAGAAACAGCCATCAGAGCAAAAAGCCCCCCAAAACACTAAGAAATACAATTTTGACCTAAAAAATCATTGTTTCCGTTTTGGACGGAAAATTCAATTTTTTTTTGTGGAAACGCTCTCCTGTGCAAAACGTCCACAGAACCCCAAAATAGACCAAGTTTGAGCAGAAAATTTAAATCCATCCGTTTCGGACAAAAAACACCACTTTTTTTTGGCCGGAAACGACTTGCCATGGAAAACGCATTGAAAAGGCCGACAAAGACCATCTTTGACCGGAAAACTCAACCGTGTCCGTTTTGGACGAAAAATGCCACAGTTTCGGTTGGGAATGTCCCTCTGAGAAAACGGCCAAAAAAGGTCGAAAACGACCAAGATTGACCGAAAAATTAAACTGCGTCTGTTAGGTACCAAAAGCGCCGCTTTTTCGTGCGAGAACGATCTTCCGAGAAACATGCCACCACAAGGCCCAAAATGACTAATTTTGACCACAAAAATCAATTGCGTCCAGTTTGACTGAAAAACATCACTTTTTTGCGTAGAAACGGCCATCAGAGTAAAACGCCCCCCAAAACATAAAGAAATACAATTTTGACCTAAAAAATTAATGTTTTCGTTTCGGACGAAAAATACTATTTTTTCTGGTGGAAACGCCCTCCTGTGCAGAACGTCTTAGAATTCCCAAATAATCAATGTTTGAGCAGAAAACTTAACTCTGTCCGTTTCGGACAAAAAATACCAGTTTTTTGGCTGGGAACGGCTTCCCAAGCAAAGTGCGCTAAAAGGCCGAAAAACACCAACTTTGACTCGAAAACTCAACTGTGCCCGTTTCGGACGAAAAATGCCACATGTTTTGTTCGGAATGTCCCTCGGACCAAAACGGCCCAAAATAGTCGAAAACGACCAAGATTGACCTGAAAATCAAACTGCGTCTGTTTGGTACGAAAAGCGTCGCTTTTTTGTGCAGGAACGATCTTTCGAGAAACATGCCCCCACAAGGCCCAAAATGACTAATTTTCACAACAAAAATCAATTGCGTCCAGTTCGAATGAAAAATATCACTTTTTTGCGTAGAAACGGCCATCAGAGTAAAACGCCCCCCAAAACATAAAGAAATACAATTTTGAACTAAAAAATTAATGTTTTCGTTTCGGACGAAAAATACTATTTTTTCTGGTGGAAACGCCCTCCTGTACAGAACGTCTTAGAATTCCCAAATAATCAATGTTTGAGCAGAAAACTTAACTCTGTCCGTTTCGGACAAAAAAATACCAGTTTTTTGGCTGGGAACGGCTTTCCAACCAAAATGCGCTGAAAAGGCCGAAAAAGACCAACTTTGACTCGATAACTCAACTGTGCCCGTTTTGGACAAAAAATGCCACATTTTTTGTTCAGAATGTCCCTCGGACCAAAACTACCCAAAATAGTCGAAAAGGACCGAGATTGACCTAAAAATCAAACTGCGTCTGTTTGGTACGAAATGCGCCGCTTTTTTGTGCAGGTGCGATCTTTCGACAAACATGCCCCCACAAGGCCCAAAATGACTAATTTTTACCACAAAAATCAATTGCGTCCAGTTTGGATGAAAAACACCACTTTTTTGGGTAGAAACAGCCATCAGAGCAAAAAGCCCCCCAAAACACTAAGAAATACAATTTTGACCTAAAAAATCATTGTTTCCGTTTTGGACGGAAAATTCAATTTTTTTTTGTGGAAACGCTCTCCTGTGCAAAACGTCCACAGAACCCCAAAATAGACCAAGTTTGAGCAGAAAATTTAAATCCATCCGTTTCGGACAAAAAACACCACTTTTTTTTGGCCGGAAACGACTTGCCATGGAAAACGCATTGAAAAGGCCGACAAAGACCATCTTTGACCGGAAAACTCAACCGTGTCCGTTTTGGACGAAAAATGCCACAGTTTCGGTTGGGAATGTCCCTCTGAGAAAAACGGCCAAAAAAGGTCGAAAACGACCAAGATTGACCGAAAAATTAAACTGCGTCTGTTAGGTACCAAAAGCGCCGCTTTTTCGTGCGAGAACGATCTTCCGAGAAACATGCCACCACAAGGCCCAAAATGACTAATTTTGACCACAAAAATCAATTGCGTCCAGTTTGACTGAAAAACATCACTTTTTTGCGTAGAAACGGCCATCAGAGTAAAACGCCCCCCAAAACATAAAGAAATACAATTTTGACCTAAAAAATTAATGTTTTCGTTTCGGACGAAAAATACTATTTTTTCTGGTGGAAACGCCCTCCTGTGCAGAACGTCTTAGAATTCCCAAATAATCAATGTTTGAGCAGAAAACTTAACTCTGTCCGTTTCGGACAAAAAATACCAGTTTTTTGGCTGGGAACGGCTTCCCAAGCAAAGTGCGCTAAAAAGGCCGAAAAACACCAACTTTGACTCGAAAACTCAACTGTGCCCGTTTCGGACGAAAAATGCCACATGTTTTGTTCGGAATGTCCCTCGGACCAAAACGGCCCAAAATAGTCGAAAACGACCAAGATTGACCTGAAAATCAAACTGCGTCTGTTTGGTACGAAAAGCGCCGCTTTTTGTGCAGGAACGATCTTTCGAGAAACATGCCCCCACAAGGCCCAAAATGACTAATTTTCACAACAAAAATCAATTGCGTCCAGTTCGAATGAAAAATATCACTTTTTTGCGTAGAAACGGCCATCAGAGTAAAACGCCCCCCAAAACATAAAGAAATACAATTTTGAACTAAAAAATTAATGTTTTCGTTTCGGACGAAAAAATACTATTTTTTCTGGTGGAAACGCCCTCCTGTACAGAACGTCTTAGAATTCCCAAATAATCAATGTTTGAGCAGAAAACTTAACTCTGTCCGTTTCGGACAAAAAAATACCAGTTTTTTGGCTGGGAACGGCTTTCCAACCAAAATGCGCTGAAAAGGCCGAAAAAGACCAACTTTGACTCGATAACTCAACTGTGCCCGTTTTGGACAAAAAATGCCACATTTTTTGTTCAGAATGTCCCTCGGACCAAAACTGCCCAAAATAGTCGAAAAGGACCGAGATTGACCTAAAAATCAAACTGCGTCTGTTTGGTACGAAATGCGCCGCTTTTTTGTGCAGGTGCGATCTTTCGACAAACATGCCCCCACAAGGCCCAAAATGACTAATTTTTACCACAAAAATCAATTGCGTCCAGTTTGGATGAAAAACACCACTTTTTTGGGTAGAAACAGCCATCAGAGCAAAAAGCCCCCCAAAACACTAAGAAATACAATTTTGACCTAAAAATCATTGTTTCCGTTTTGGACGGAAAATTCAATTTTTTTTGTGGAAACGCTCTCCTGTGCAAAACGTCCACAGAACCCCAAAATAGACCAAGTTTGAGCAGAAAATTTAAATCCATCCGTTTCGGACAAAAAACACCACTTTTTTTTGGCCGGAAACGACTTGCCATGGAAAACGCATTGAAAAGGCCGACAAAGACCATCTTTGACCGGAAAACTCAACCGTGTCCGTTTTGGACGAAAAATGCCACAGTTTCGGTTGGGAATGTCCCTCTGAGAAAAACGGCCAAAAAAGGTCGAAAACGACCAAGATTGACCGAAAAATTAAACTGCGTCTGTTAGGTACCAAAAGCGCCGCTTTTTCGTGCGAGAACGATCTTCCGAGAAACATGCCACCACAAGGCCCAAAATGACTAATTTTGACCACAAAAATCAATTGCGTCCAGTTTGACTGAAAAACATCACTTTTTTGCGTAGAAACGGCCATCAGAGTAAAACGCCCCCCAAAACATAAAGAAATACAATTTTGACCTAAAAAATTAATGTTTTCGTTTCGGACGAAAAATACTATTTTTTCTGGTGGAAACGCCCTCCTGTGCAGAACGTCTTAGAATTCCCAAATAATCAATGTTTGAGCAGAAAACTTAACTCTGTCCGTTTCGGACAAAAAATACCAGTTTTTTGGCTGGGAACGGCTTCCCAAGCAAAGTGCGCTAAAAAGGCCGAAAAACACCAACTTTGACTCGAAAACTCAACTGTGCCCGTTTCGGACGAAAAATGCCACATGTTTTGTTCGGAATGTCCCTCGGACCAAAACGGCCCAAAATAGTCGAAAACGACCAAGATTGACCTGAAAATCAAACTGCGTCTGTTTGGTACGAAAAGCGCCGCTTTTTCGTGCAGGAACGATCTTTCGAGAAACATGCCCCCACAAGGCCCAAAATGACTAATTTTCACAACAAAAATCAATTGCGTCCAGTTCGAATGAAAAATATCACTTTTTTGCGTAGAAACGGCCATCAGAGTAAAACGCCCCCCAAAACATAAAGAAATACAATTTTGAACTAAAAAATTAATGTTTTCGTTTCGGACGAAAAATACTATTTTTTCTGGTGGAAACGCCCTCCTGTACAGAACGTCTTAGAATTCCCAAATAATCAATGTTTGAGCAGAAAACTTAACTCTGTCCGTTTCGGACAAAAAAATACCAGTTTTTTGGCTGGGAACGGCTTTCCAACCAAAATGCGCTGAAAAGGCCGAAAAAGACCAACTTTGACTCGATAACTCAACTGTGCCCGTTTTGGACAAAAAATGCCACATTTTTTGTTCAGAATGTCCCTCGGACCAAAACTACCCAAAATAGTCGAAAAGGACCGAGATTGACCTAAAAATCAAACTGCGTCTGTTTGGTACGAAATGCGCCGCTTTTTTGTGCAGGTGCGATCTTTCGACAAACATGCCCCCACAAGGCCCAAAATGACTAATTTTTACCACAAAAATCAATTGCGTCCAGTTTGGATGAAAAACACCACTTTTTTGGGTAGAAACAGCCATCAGAGCAAAAAGCCCCCCAAAACACTAAGAAATACAATTTTGACCTAAAAAATCATTGTTTCCGTTTTGGACGGAAAATTCAATTTTTTTTTGTGGAAACGCTCTCCTGTGCAAAACGTCCACAGAACCCCAAAATAGACCAAGTTTGAGCAGAAAATTTAAATCCATCCGTTTCGGACAAAAAACACCACTTTTTTTTGGCCGGAAACGACTTGCCATGGAAAACGCATTGAAAAGGCCGACAAAGACCATCTTTGACCGGAAAACTCAACCGTGTCCGTTTTGGACGAAAAATGCCACAGTTTCGGTTGGGAATGTCCCTCTGAGAAAAACGGCCAAAAAAGGTCGAAAACGACCAAGATTGACCGAAAAATTAAACTGCGTCTGTTAGGTACCAAAAGCGCCGCTTTTTCGTGCGAGAACGATCTTCCGAGAAACATGCCACCACAAGGCCCAAAATGACTAATTTTGACCACAAAAATCAATTGCGTCCAGTTTGATTGAAAAACATCACTTTTTTGCGTAGAAACGGCCATCAGAGTAAAACGCCCCCCAAAACATAAAGAAATACAATTTTGAACTAAAAAATTAATGTTTTCGTTTCGGACGAAAAATACTATTTTTTCTGGTGGAAACGCCCTCCTGTACAGAACGTCTTAGAATTCCCAAATAATCAATGTTTGAGCAGAAAACTTAACTCTGTCCGTTTCGGACAAAAAAATACCAGTTTTTTGGCTGGGAACGGCTTCCCAAGCAAAGTGCGCTAAAAAGGCCGAAAAACACCAACTTTGACTCGAAAACTCAACTGTGCCCGTTTCGGACGAAAAATGCCACATGTTTTGTTCGGAATGTCCCTCGGACCAAAACGGCCCAAAATAGTCGAAAACGACCAAGATTGACCTGAAAATCAAACTGCGTCTGTTTGGTACGAAAAGCGTCGCTTTTTTGTGCAGGAACGATCTTTCGAGAAACATGCCCCCACAAGGCCCAAAATGACTAATTTTCACAACAAAAATCAATTGCGTCCAGTTCGAATGAAAAATATCACTTTTTTGCGTAGAAACGGCCATCAGAGTAAAACGCCCCCCAAAACATAAAGAAATACAATTTTGAACTAAAAAATTAATGTTTTCGTTTCGGACGAAAAATACTATTTTTTCTGGTGGAAACGCCCTCCTGTACAGGACGTCTTAGAATTCCCAAATAATCAATGTTTGAGCAGAAAACTTAACTCTGTCCGTTTCGGACAAAAAAATACCAGTTTTTTGGCTGGGAACGGCTTTCCAACCAAAATGCGCTGAAAAGGCCGAAAAAGACCAACTTTGACTCGATAACTCAACTGTGCCCGTTTCGGACGAAAAATGCCACATTTTTTGTTCGGAATGTCCCTCGGACCAAAACGGCCCAAAATAGTCGAAAACAACCAAGATTGACCTGAAAATCAAACTGCGTCTGTTTCAAAACGAGAAGCGCCGCTTTTTCGTGCAGGAACGATCTTTCGAGAAACATGCCCCCACAAGGCCCAAAATGACAAATTTTGACAAGAAAAATCAATTGCGTCCAGTTTGGATGAAAAACACCACTTTTTTGGGTAGAAACAGCCGTCAGAGCAAAAAGCCCCCCAAAACACTAAGAAATACAATTTTCACCTAAAAAATCAACGTTTCCGTTCTGGACGAAAAATTCTATTTTTTTTGGTGGAAAGACTGTCGCGTGCAAAACATCCACAGAACCCCGAAATAGACCAAGTTTGAGCAGAAAATTTAAATCTATCCGTTTCGGACAAGAAATACCACTTTTTTTGCCAGAAACGGCTTCCCAAGCAAAGCGCGCTAAAAAGGCCGAAAAACACCAACTTTCACTCGAAAACTCAACTGTGTCCCGTTTCGACGAAAAACGCCACAGTTTCGGTTGGGGATGTCCCTCTGAGCAAAACAGCCCGAAAAGATCGAAAACGACAAAGATTGACCTGAAAATTAAACTGCGTCTGTTGGGTACAAAATGCACCACTTTTTCGTGCGAGAACGATCTTCCGAGAAATATGCCACCACAAGGCCCAAAATGACTAATT
Source organism: Eucommia ulmoides (assembly GCA_016647705.1). Classification (NCBI taxonomy): domain Eukaryota; kingdom Viridiplantae; phylum Streptophyta; class Magnoliopsida; order Garryales; family Eucommiaceae; genus Eucommia; species Eucommia ulmoides. The sequence continues at coordinate 10,197 of JAENRU010000100.1, read as the reverse complement.
TTGACCACAAAAATCAATTGCGTCCAGTTTGAATGAAAAACATCACTTTTTTGCGTAGAAATGGCCATCAGAGTAAAACGCCCCCCAAAACATAAAGAAATACAATTTTGACCTAAAAAATTAATGTTTTCGTTTCGGACGAAAAATACTATTTTTTCTGGTGGAAACGCCTTCCTGTGCAGAACGTCTTAGAATTCCCAAATAATCAATGTTTGAGCAGAAAACTTAACTCTGTCCGTTTCGGACAAAAAATACCAGTTTTTTGGCTGGGAACGGCTTCCCAAGCAAAGCGCGCTAAAAAGGCCGAAAAACACCAACTTTGACTCAAAAACTCAACTGTGCCCGTTTCGGACGAAAAAACGCCATAGTTTCGGTTGGGGATGTCCCTGTGAGCAAAACGGCTCGAAAATGTCGAAAACGACCAAGATTGACCTGAAAATTAAACTGCGTCTGTTGGGTACAAAAAGCGCCGCTTTTTCGTGCGAGAACGATCTTCCGAGAAATATGCCACCACAAGGCCCAAAATGACTAATTTTGACCACAAAAATCAATTGCGTCCAGTTTGAATGAAAAACATCACTTTTTTGCGTAGAAACGGCCATCAGAGTAAAACGCCCCCCAAAACATAAAGAAATACAATTTTGACCTAAAAATTAATGTTTTCGTTTCGGACGAAAAATACTATTTTTTCTGGTGGAAACGCCCTCCTGTGCAGAACGTCTTAGAATTCCCAAATAATCAATGTTTGAGCAGAAAACTTAACTCTGTCCGTTTCGGACAAAAAATACCAGTTTTTTGGCTGGGAACGGCTTTCCAACCAAAATGCGTTGAAAAGGCCGAAAAAGACCAACTTTGACTCGATAACTCAACTGTGCCCGTTTCGGACGAAAAATGCCACATTTTTTGTTCGGAATGTCCCTCGGACCAAAACGGCCCAAAATAGTAGAAAACGACCAAGATTGACCTCAAAATCAAACTGCGTCCGTTTGGTACGAAAAGCGCCGCTTTTTCGTGCAGGAACGATCTTTCGAGAAACATGCCCCCACAAGGCCCAAAATGACTAATTTTGACGACAAAAATCAATTGCGTCCAGTTTGAATGAAAAACATCACTTTTTTGCGTAGAAACGGCCATCAGAGTAAAACGCCCCCCAAAACATAAAGAAATACAATTTCGACCTAAAAAATTAATGTTTTCGTTTCGGACGAAAAATACTATTTTTTTCTGGTGGAAACGCCCTCCTGTGCAGGACGTCTTAGAATTCCCAAATAATCAATGTTTGAGCAGAAAACTTAACTCAGTCCGTTTCGGACCAAAAATACCAGTTTTTTTGGCTGGAAACGGCTTTCCAACCAAAATGCGCTGAAAAGGCCGAAAAAGACCAACTTTGACTCGATAACTCAACTATGCCCGTTTCGGACGAAAAACGCCACTGTTTCGGTTGGGAATGTCCCTCTGAGCAAAACAGCCCAAAAAGGTCGAAAATGACCAAGATTGACCTGAAAATTAAACTGCGTCTGTTGGGTACAAAAAGCGCCGCTTTTTCGTGCGAGAACGATCTTCCGAGAAATATGCCACCACAAGGCCCAAAATGAATAATTTTGACCATAAAAATAAATTGCGTCCAGTTTGAATGAAAAACATCACTTTTTTGGGTAGAAACAGCCATCAGAGCAAAGAGCCCCTCAAAACACTAAGAAATACAATTTTGACCTAAAAAATCAATGTTTCCGTTCTGGACGAAAAATTCTATTTTTCTTGGTGGAAACACTCTCCTGTGCAAAACGTCCACAGAACCCCGAAATAGACCAAGTTTGAGCAGAAAATTTAAAGCTATCCGTTTCAGACAAAAAATACCACTTTGTTTTCCAGAAACGGCTTCCCAAGCAAACCACGCTAAAAAGGCCGAAAAACACAAACTTTGACTCGAAAACTCAACTGTGCCCGTTTCGGACGAAAAATGATACATTTTTTGTTCGGAATGTCCCTCGGACCAAAACGGCCCAAAATAGTCGAAAACGACCGAGATTGACCTGAAAATCAAACTGCGTCTGTTTCGTACGAAAAGCGCCGTTTTTTCGTGCAGGAACGATCTTTCGAGAAATATGCCCCCACAAGGCCCAAAATGACGAATTTTGACAACAAAAATCAATTGCGTCCAGTTTGGATGAAAAACACCACTTTTTTGGATAGAAACAGCCATCAGAGCAAAAAGTGCCCCAAAACACTAAGAAATACAATTTTGACCTAAAAAATCAATGTTTCCGTTCTGGACGAAAAATTCTATTTTTTTTGGTGGAAACACTCTCCTGTGCAAAACGTCCACAGAACCCCGAAATAGACCAAGTTTCAGCAGAAAATTTAAATCTATCCGTTTTGGACAAAAAAATACCACTTTTTTTGCCAGAAATGGCTTCCCAAGCAAAGCGCGCTAAAAAGGCCGAAAAAGACCAACTTTGACTGGAAAACTCAACTGTGCCCGTTTCGGACGAAAAACGCCATAGTTTCGGTTGGGGATGTCCCTGTGAGCAAAACGGCTCGAAAATGTCGAAAACGACCAAGATTGACCTGAAAATTAAACTGCGTCTGTTGGGTACAAAAAGCGCCGCTTTTTCGTGCGAGAACGATCTTCCGAGAAATATGCCACCACAAGGCCCAAAATGACTAATTTTGACCACAAAAATCAATTGCCTCCAGTTTGAATGAAAAACATCACTTTTTTGCGTAGAAACGGCCATCAGAGTAAAACGCCCCCCAAAACTTAAAGAAATACAATTTTGACCTAAAAAATTAATGTTTTCGTTTCGGACGAAAAATACTATTTTTTCTGGTGGAAACGCCCTCCTGTGCAGAACGTCTTAGAATTCCCAAATAATCAATGTTTGAGCAGAAAACTTAACTCTGTCCGTTTCGGACAAAAAATACCAGTTCTTTGGCTGGGAACGGCTTTCCAACCAAAATGCGTTGAAAAGGCCGAAAAAGACCAACTTTGACTCGATAACTCAACTGTGCCCGTTTCGGACGAAAAATGCCACATTTTTTGTTCGGAATGTCCCTCGGACCAAAACGGCCCAAAATAGTAGAAAACGACCAAGATTGACCTCAAAATCAAACTGCGTCCGTTTGGTACGAAAAGCGCCGCTTTTTCGTGCAGGAACGATCTTTCGAGAAACATGCCCCCACAAGGCCCAAAATGACTAATTTTGACGACAAAAATCAATTGCGTCCAGTTTGAATGAAAAACATCACTTTTTTGCGTAGAAACGGCCATCAGAGTAAAACGCCCCCCAAAACATAAAGAAATACAATTTCGACCTAAAAAATTAATGTTTTCGTTTCGGACGAAAAATACTATTTTTTTCTGGTGGAAACGCCCTCCTGTGCAGGACGTCTTAGAATTCCCAAATAATCAATGTTTGAGCAGAAAACTTAACTCAGTCCGTTTCGGACCAAAAATACCAGTTTTTTGGCTGGAAACGGCTTTCCAACCAAAATGCGCTGAAAAGGCCGAAAAAGACCAACTTTGACTCGATAACTCAACTATGCCCGTTTCGGACGAAAAACGCCACTGTTTCGGTTGGGAATGTCCCTCTGAGCAAAACAGCCCAAAAAGGTCGAAAATGACCAAGATTGACCTGAAAATTAAACTGCGTCTGTTGGGTACAAAAAGCGCCGCTTTTTCGTGCGAGAACGATCTTCCGAGAAATATGCCACCACAAGGCCCAAAATGAATAATTTTGACCATAAAAATAAATTGCGTCCAGTTTGAATGAAAAACATCACTTTTTTGGGTAGAAACAGCCATCAGAGCAAAGAGCCCCTCAAAACACTAAGAAATACAATTTTGACCTAAAAAATCAATGTTTCCGTTCTGGACGAAAAATTCTATTTTTCTTGGTGGAAACACTCTCCTGTGCAAAACGTCCACAGAACCCCGAAATAGACCAAGTTTGAGCAGAAAATTTAAATCTATCCGTTTCAGACAAAAAATACCACTTTGTTTTCCAGAAACGGCTTCCCAAGCAAACCGCGCTAAAAAGGCCGAAAAACACAAACTTTGACTCGAAAACTCAACTGTGCCCGTTTCGGACGAAAAATGATACATTTTTTGTTCGGAATGTCCCTCGGACCAAAACGGCCCAAAATAGTCGAAAACGACCGAGATTGACCTGAAAATCAAACTGCGTCTGTTTCGTACGAAAAGCGCCGTTTTTTCGTGCAGGAACGATCTTTCGAGAAATATGCCCCCACAAGGCCCAAAATGACTAATTTTGACAACAAAAATCAATTGCGTCCAGTTTGGATGAAAAACACCACTTTTTTGGATAGAAACAGCCATCAGAGCAAAAAGTGCCCCAAAACACTAAGAAATACAATTTTGACCTAAAAAATCAATGTTTCCGTTCTGGACGAAAAATTCTATTTTTTTTGGTGGAAACACTCTCCTGTGCAAAACGTCCACAGAACCCCGAAATAGACCAAGTTTCAGCAGAAAATTTAAATCTATCCGTTTTGGACAAAAAAATACCACTTTTTTTGCCAGAAATGGCTTCCCAAGCAAAGCGCGCTAAAAAGGCCGAAAAAGACCAACTTTGACTGGAAAACTCAATTGTGCCCGTTTCGGACGAAAAAACGCCATAGTTTCGGTTGGGGATGTCCCTGTGAGCAAAACGGCTCGAAAATGTCGAAAACGACCAAGATTGACCTGAAAATTAAACTGCGTCTGTTGGGTACAAAAAGCGCCGCTTTTTCGTGCGAGAACGATCTTCCGAGAAATATGCCACCACAAGGCCCAAAATGACTAATTTTGACCACAAAAATCAATTGCCTCCAGTTTGAATGAAAAACATCACTTTTTTGCGTAGAAACGGCCATCAGAGTAAAACGCCCCCCAAAACTTAAAGAAATACAATTTTGACCTAAAAAATTAATGTTTTCGTTTCGGACGAAAAATACTATTTTTCTGGTGGAAACGCCCTCCTGTGCAGAACGTCTTAGAATTCCCAAATAATCAATGTTTGAGCAGAAAACTTAACTCTGTCCGTTTCGGACAAAAAATACCAGTTCTTTTGGCTGGGAACGGCTTTCCAACCAAAATGCGTTGAAAAGGCCGAAAAAGACCAACTTTGACTCGATAACTCAACTGTGCCCGTTTCGGACGAAAAATGCCACATTTTTTGTTCGGAATGTCCCTCGGACCAAAACGGCCCAAAATAGTAGAAAACGACCAAGATTGACCTCAAAATCAAACTGCGTCCGTTTGGTACGAAAAGCGCCGCTTTTTCGTGCAGGAACGATCTTTCGAGAAACATGCCCCCACAAGGCCCAAAATGACTAATTTTGACGACAAAAATCAATTGCGTCCAGTTTGAATGAAAAACATCACTTTTTTGCGTAGAAACGGCCATCAGAGTAAACGCCCCCCCAAAACATAAAGAAATACAATTTCGACCTAAAAAATTAATGTTTTCGTTTCGGACGAAAAATACTATTTTTTCTGGTGGAAACGCCCTCCTGTGCAGGACGTCTTAGAATTCCCAAATAATCAATGTTTGAGCAGAAAACTTAACTCAGTCCGTTTCGGACCAAAAATACCAGTTTTTTTGGCTGGAAACGGCTTTCCAACCAAAATGCGCTGAAAAGGCCGAAAAAGACCAACTTTGACTCGATAACTCAACTATGCTCGTTTCGGACGAAAAACGCCACTGTTTCGGTTGGGAATGTCCCTCTGAGCAAAACAGCCCAAAAAGGTCGAAAATGACCAAGATTGACCTGAAAATTAAACTGCGTCTGTTGGGTACAAAAAGCGCCGCTTTTTCGTGCGAGAACGATCTTCCGAGAAATATGCCACCACAAGGCCCAAAATGAATAATTTTGACCATAAAAATAAATTGCGTCCAGTTTGAATGAAAAACATCACTTTTTTGGGTAGAAACAGCCATCAGAGCAAAGAGCCCCTCAAAACACTAAGAAATACAATTTTGACCTAAAAAATCAATGTTTCCGTTCTGGACGAAAAATTCTATTTTTCTTGGTGGAAACACTCTCCTGTGCAAAACGTCCACAGAACCCCGAAATAGACCAAGTTTGAGCAGAAAATTTAAATCTATCCGTTTCAGACAAAAAATACCACTTTGTTTTCCAGAAACGGCTTCCCAAGCAAACCGCGCTAAAAAGGCCGAAAAACACAAACTTTGACTCGAAAACTCAACTGTGCCCGTTTCGGACGAAAAATGATACATTTTTTGTTCGGAATGTCCCTCGGACCAAAACGGCCCAAAATAGTCGAAAACGACCGAGATTGACCTGAAAATCAAACTGCGTCTGTTTCGTACGAAAAGCGCCGTTTTTTCGTGCAGGAACGATCTTTCGAGAAATATGCCCCCACAAGGCCCAAAATGACTAATTTTGACAACAAAAATCAATTGCGTCCAGTTTGGATGAAAAACACCACTTTTTTGGATAGAAACAGCCATCAGAGCAAAAAGTGCCCCCAAAACACTAAGAAATACAATTTTGACCTAAAAAATCAATGTTTCCGTTCTGGACGAAAAATTCTATTTTTTTTGGTGGAAACACTCTCCTGTGCAAAACGTCCACAGAACCCCGAAATAGACCAAGTTTCAGCAGAAAATTTAAATCTATCCGTTTTGGACAAAAAAATACCACTTTTTTTGCCAGAAATGGCTTCCCAAGCAAAGCGCGCTAAAAAGGCCGAAAAAGACCAACTTTGACTGGAAAACTCAATTGTGCCCGTTTCGGACGAAAAACGCCATAGTTTCGGTTGGGGATGTCCCTGTGAGCAAAACGGCTCGAAAATGTCGAAAACGACCAAGATTGACCTGAAAATTAAACTGCGTCTGTTGGGTACAAAAAGCGCCGCTTTTTCGTGCGAGAACGATCTTCCGAGAAATATGCCACCACAAGGCCCAAAATGACTAATTTTGACCACAAAAATCAATTGCCGTCCAGTTTGAATGAAAAACATCACTTTTTTGCGTAGAAACGGCCATCAGAGTAAAACGCCCCCCAAAACTTAAAGAAATACAATTTTGACCTAAAAAATTAATGTTTTCGTTTCGGACGAAAAATACTATTTTTTCTGGTGGAAACGCCCTCCTGTGCAGAACGTCTTTGAATTCCCAAATAATCAATGTTTGAGCAGAAAACTTAACTCTGTCCGTTTCGGACAAAAAATACCAGTTTTTTTCGCTGGGAATGGCTTTCCAACCAAAATGCGCTGAAAAGGCCGAAAAAGACCAACTTTGACTCGATAACTCAACTGTGCCCGTTTTGGACAAAATATGCCACATTTTTTGTTCAGAATGTCCCTCGGACCAAAACTGCCCAAAATAGTCGGAAAAGGACCGAGATTGACCTAAAAATCAAACTGCGTCTGTTTGGTACGAAATGCGCCGCTTTTTTGTGCAGGTGCGATCTTTCGACAAATATGCCCCCTACAAGGCCCAAATGACTAATTTTTACCACAAAAATCAATTGCGTCCAGTTTGGATGAAAAAACACCACTTTTTTGGGTAGAAACAGCCAGTCAGAGCAAAAGCCCCCCAAAACACTAAGAAATACAATTTTGACCTAAAAAATCATTGTTTCCGTTTTGGACGGAAAATTCAATTTTTTTTTTGTGGAAACGCCTCTCCTGTGCAAAACGTCCACAGAACCCCAAAATAGACCAAGTTTGAGCAGAAAATTTAAATCTATCCGTTTCGGACAAAAAAACACCACTTTTTTTTGGCCGGAAACGACTTGCCATGCAAAACGCATTGAAAGGCCGACAAAGACCATCTTTGACCGGAAAACTCAACCGTGTCCGTTTTGGTACGAAAAATGCCACAGTTTTGGTTGGGAATGTCCCTCTGAGAAAAACGGCCAAAAAAGGTCGAAAACGACCAAGATTGACCGAAAAATTAAACTGCGTCTGTTAGGTACCAAAAGCGCCGCTGTTTCGTGCGGAGACGATCTTCCGAGAAACATGCCACCACAAGGCCCAAAATGACTAATTTTGACCACAAAAATCAATTGCGTCCAGTTTGACTGAAAAACATCACTTTTTGCGTATGAAACGGCCATCAGAGTAAAACGCCCCCCAAAACATAAAGAATACAATTTTGACCTAAAAAATTAATGTTTTCGTTTCGGACGAAAAATACTATTTTTTCTGGTGGAAACGCCCTCCTGTGCAGAATGTCTTAGAATTCCCAAATAATCAATGTTAGAGCAGAAAACTTAACTCTGTCCGTTTCGGACAAAAAATACCAGTTTTTGGCTGGGAACGGCTTCCCAGAGCAAAGTGCGCTAAAAAGGCCGAAAACACCAACTTTGACTCGAAAACTCAACTGTGCCCGTTTCGGACGAAAAATGCCACATTTTTTGTTCGGAATGTCCCTCGGACCAAAACGGCCCAAAATAGTCGAAAACGACCAAGATTGACCTGAAATCAAACTGCGTCTGTTTGGTACGAAAAGCGCCGCTTTTTCGTGCAAGGAACGATCTTTCGAGAAACATGCCCCCACAAGGCCCAAAATGACTAATTTTGAACAACAAAAATCAATTCCGTCCAGGTTTCGGAATGAAAAACTATCACTTTTTTGGCGTAGAAACAGGCCATCAGAGTAAAAAGGCCCCCCAAACACTAAGAAATACAATTTTGACCTAAAAAATTAATGTTTTCGGTTCGGTACGAAAAATCTATTTTTTCTGGTGGAAAGCCCTCCTGTGCAAAACGTCTTAGAACTCCCAATAATCAGTTTGAGCAGAAAACTTAATCTCAGTCCGTTTCGGACAAAAAATACCAGTTTTTGCTGGAACGGCTTCCAACCAAACTGCGCTGAAAAAGGCGAAAAAGACCAACTTTGACTCGATAAACTCAACTGTGCCCGTTCGGACGAAAAAAAGCCACATTTTTGTTCGGATGTCCTCGGACCAAAACGGCCCAAAAATAGTCGAAACGACCAAGATTGACCTGAAAATTCAAACTGCGTGTGTTTGGTACGAAAAGCTCACTTTTTCGTGCTAGGAACGATTCTTTCGGAAACATGCCCCCCACAGGCCAAAATGAGTAATTTTGACAACAAAAATCAATTGCGTCCAGTTTGAATGAAAACATCACTTTTTTGCGTAGAAACGCATCAGAGTAAAACGCCCCCCAAAACATAAAAATACAATTTTGACCTAAAAAATTAATGTTTTCGTTTCGGACGAAAAATACTATTTTTTCTGGTGGAAACGCCCTCCTGTGCAAGAACGTCTTAGAATTCCCAAATAATCAATGTTTGAGCAGAAAACTTAACTCATGTCCGTTTTCGGACAAAAAATACCAGTTTTTTTGGCTGGGAAACGGCTTTCCAACCAAAATGCGCTGAAAAAAGGCGAAAAAGACCAACTTTGACTCGATAACTCAACTGTGCCCGTTTCGGACGAAAAACTGCCACAGTTTTCGGTTAGGGAATGTCCCTCTGAGCCAAAACAGGCCCAAAATAGTCGAAAATGACCAAGATTGACCTGAAAATTCAAACTGCTGCCGTTTGGGTACGAAAAGCGCCGCTTTTTCGTGCAGGAACGATCTTCGAGAAATATGCCCACAAGGCCCAAAATGACTAATTTTGACCAAAAATCAATTGCGTCCAGTTTGATGAAAAACACACTTTTTTGGTAGAAACAGCCATCAGAGCAAAAAGCCCCCAAAACACTAAGAAATACAATTTTGACCTAAAAAATCAATGTTTCCGTTCTGGACGAAAAATTCTATTTTTTGGTGGAAACACTCTCCTGTGCAAAACGTCCACAGAACCCCGAAATAGACCAAGTTTGAGCAGAAAATTTAAATCTATCCGTTTCGGACAAAAAATACCACTTTTTTTCCAGAAACGGCTTCCCAAGCAAACGCGCTAAAAGGCCGAAAAACCAACTTTGACTCGAAAACTCAACTGTGCCCGTTTCGGACGAAAAATGCCACATTTTTGTTCGGAATGTCCCTCGGCAAAACGGCCCAAAAGTCGAAAACGACCAAGATTGACCTGAAAATCAAACTGCGTCTGTTTGGTACGAAAAGCGCCGCTTTTTCGTGCAGGAACGATCTTCGAGAAATATGCCCCACAAGGCCCAAAATGACTAATTTTGACACAAAAATCAATTGCGTCCAGTTTGAATGAAAAACACCACTTTTTTGGTAGAAACGCC
>JAENRU010000307.1:0-19723 GCA_016647705.1 Eucommia ulmoides | reverse complement strand
GAAAAGCAACAAGGCACAAATGTTAGAGACCTCCTTGTTGAAGCCATGATGCTTACAGAAAAATAGGAACATAGTTACCACCAGTAAGGCATAAAGCACCGAAGCACATGACACCTGAAACCCATCATGTACCGGGATGAAAACGTCACCCCCTCGTTATTGACCACATGGTAACAAACATCATCCCCATTCCCAAATATACATCAATGTGCACACCCCGACGATGTAGAATGTGAGAGGGAGTAGTCTGGGATAAAGAATTAGATCTGCACCATTCATTACAATTAAACTGTTAGGTTTTTTGCCGCCTTAATAATATTTCAAAACTACACATGACGGTGACGGATCGCCATTAATGCTTGGTACATCGTCTGAATCATGGTTATCCTGTTTATTTCTGTTTCGTCTGTCAAAATAGGCTGAGCGTCGTTATGGATACTGATCTTTATGGCCTGCAGAAATTGTAATTAATAAGAAAAATCAAGAAATAGAAACACTAAAATGAACGGGCCTAAAATTTTATTTCGGCTTAAAGCTATTGGGTGAGCGTTTTTTTTTTTTTTTTTTGGTATACCCACGAGTTCGTGTTTTCACACTCACACAAGATTCATTTACACGCGTGACACTAATCTCGTTTGAAATGCGTGGTTGTTTTTCGCAGGTTGGAACCTTGAGCTCCTTACCACTTGAGCTATTCTCTCTATTCTGTATTTGATGCAGAAAGTCATCGCTCTTTCTTTCTTCCCTGGGCTTCAGCATGAGGTTCAGCCATGGAAGACGAGAAGTGAAATATATACAGGGCTTTCAGAAAGATAAAGAGGAATAGTTGCCTTGTGCAGCAAATCCATATGGAATTATGGATCATCAAATGAGCAATCATATGTTAGATTAACACACAAGGGTAAAATTGGAGGTAAGAAAAATCATGTAGGAAATCTTAGTTTAGAATCTAGGAAACAAAAGATTGAGAGGGATATATGGCTAAAAGACAGGAAAATAAAGATTTAGAAAATGTTAGATGCATCAAAGACCGAAAGAAGGGGAGCAAAAAAATTCGGGAGGAGATTGTGGAATAATGTACAAGTTATTTTTACAGAGTAGTGTATTTTTGGGGACTCCTTCTCCAAATTGAATTCATAAGTTTCTTAGGAAATCTGTGCTTTAAAAATTACAAGTGAATCCACGGAGTAGAAAAGCAGAGAGCTAGATGCGATCTCTCCTCAAGTTGAAATTTATCTCTGAATTTGATTCTTAAATTTCGTAGGAAAATTAGGACTTTTCAATTAAGTAACCAAATACACTAAAACCCACCGAAACAATAACCCACTTAAAACAATTTTAATTAAATAACTACATAAGTCCAAACTCACTAAACAAAATCAAAAAGTCGCTCTAACCCAATAGGCATTTATGTTGGTCATTTCTTTATTTAATTTTTCCATGTTTAAAATTAAATATAAATAACTACTATTTTGTTCACTCCTACCCCCGCCCATTAATAAACTGTTAATACTTGAGATTTATTTGTTTGATTAATCCCGTCAACCCCAAGTGATTTTGATGACCAAATGCTTGGTTACATTAGAATTGGTTTAATTTGTTATTTGTTTCAAATGAGGCCATATATTTAAATTTTGTGTCAATCAAGTCCCTTTATTTTTAATTTGTATCAATTTAAGCCCTTGTCAATTTAAAAATAAATTAGATTTCAACTACAAAAATTAAATTAAAATCCAATTTAAAAAAATAATTGAAAGCCCAATTACTATTATTGCCTACTCAATTAAATAGCCTAATAATTTAAATCAACTTATATAATTCTAAAAAAGTAACCAAATGCACTTAAACCCACTAAATACTTTCTAAAACCCAACCCACTCTAATTCCTAATTTAATTATGAAAACAACCCACCATTTCCTATCAGAGAGAGAACATCGGTGTGGCATTTATGGGTGGATGTCCTCTGTGTGTGTGTGTGAGAGAGAGAGACACCTGGCTGTTAGGGCTCCTGGGATTTGCGATCCCTTGCTTGATATCACTGTCATCGTGAAGGTCCTGAATTTGCCTTTCCTCATCTTGAAGCTCCTGGATGTCAGGCAGATCACAGGAGCCTAACAACCAGGTCTCTCTATTTCTCTAGGAGCTTCACGATCTGCCTCTCTTCCTCGTGAAGCTTAGGGCTCTGCCTCTCCTCCTCCACCAAAGGGTGAAGTTCAACGTCACCACTGTTGCCAAAAATCATGTTGGAAAGACAACTAGAGCTAGAGAGAAAGGGTGGGAGAGAGTGCGAGCACTAGAGAGTGAGTGCGAAAAATGAACTTTGAGAGTTCGGTCTCCAACATGATGTTAACATCTGACTTCCGGGTTAGCTCTCCTTTTCTTTCTTTTCATTTTTAGGTTGTTCACAATTTTTTTAACCTTGTAAAAGTAGGCGACTCATACCCTATACTTGGAAGAGTTTTGATGCATTGCAATGACCCTATACTCATAAAAATGATATGATCTGTTTGTTTTTCTTTTAAATGGTTAATATGTAATGCAAAAATTGTATAAGAAAAAGAAGTTGTAGAAGATTGCAATGGCCGTTAGCATATCGCCAATATTACAAACAAATGTTCCAGGAACCGGAACATCCGAGATCCACTCTCCACACAGATTTCTCACCTTCAACAAGTCAGAATGAATTGAATTAGTGTTTTTGTTTCCAGATTTCTATTTTTGTTTTTGTCAAAAGGCCTGTAAAATCCAACATAAGGCAGCCAATTACAATTGATTATCTAATGCATTGTATGTTTACGGCCCGTTTGGTTGTTTAAGTTATCTCATTTTTTATGAATTGATTTGTATATTACTCATTTTACCAACGATTTAATCAAATTTACGTACTCTGATTTAATTAAATTTATGTTAACTTTCAAAGGCACCCAATGGATTACATTTGCAGTATTCATGTGGGATAGGTAAAATAGGAGATTGGAGTGCAAATAACACTCCTTTTGTAAGGAAACAAAAAAACAAGTATAAATGAGAGATTCCCAAAGAAGGAGACATGGATGTGGATGTCGATATGGCTAGGGTGGACGCGGATGAGGATGATCCTAACCCCCCGAAGGTTTCGTTTGTTTTGACTTTTCTCTTGTTTTGATTTTAGCTCTGTTTAATTTTGTTTTTGGTTGTGTTTTGGGATTTTTCGAGTAGGATTTGGAGGATATGAAGAAGAGACTCAAGGAGATTGAAGACGAAGTTGGCGCTCTTCGAGAAATGCAGGCCAAAGTCTGAGAAAGAAATGGACGCTGTTTCAGGTTCAACTCTATGCTCCCTTTCACTCACTCTATGCATTCGGCAATTGGGGGATTAATTGTTAATTAGTTACTTGATTGATGTGAGATGATTAAAATTTTTGTTGTTACTTGACCTTCCTCGAATGCACAAATTTAGATTCAAATGAGACAGTTAGGTATAGATTAGATAACGTCCACTTTTATAATTTGTAATTGTGATGAGTTAAGTTCCATTTCGACAGAATCAGTGTATTAATATCAAAAATAGCATAAGTGGTTTTAAGGATTGAATGTCTAAGCCTAAACTTTTTCAAACTTCATAAACTAATAACCTATAAATCAACACGAGAAAATGCTAACCTATAAATCAAACTTCATAAACTAATAACCTATGCATATTTCAATTCTAGATCTATATTTGGAACTTGGTTTCATGTTATTCTTTATTTTTTGGACATGTGAACAGCCTTTCTTAAAGAAAAATATTATCTTTTTAATAATCTTGCCTCCTTGGAGAGATTTTCAAGGAATTTGGAGATAATGAGAAACTTACATATTCTCCAGGAACTTCGACTTTGTTTTACAAGGAACTTCTTTTGGTTGGTTACCTGAAGCAAACTAAAGATCATATTGTTTTTTGCTCTATTTGTTGTCTTTTGTATTGGAGCTTGAAGAAGGATATGTGGAGAGCAAGTCACTGACTACCTCAGCAAGCGTTAAGTTTATAAAGTCCAAAAAGCGCAGACTAGCCACGGAGCTTGGATACCTTTATGTGATTATCCAATAATGTGCTAGAAAAATTCTCAATCCATAAACAAATACTGGCAGTCAAAGCAACTTGTATTATAGGAGACTAGTGACTTATTATTTGTATATTTCCCTCCTCGTGATTCTTAATTACCTTCAATTATTTTCGCCCCTCTTATCAAATCTTCACTGTCTATTCCTCTTCGTTACAAGCATGCAAAAAATTCCCATTTTACTAATCATTTTACACAATCGTTTCTAGATTTTGAGTTAACATTCCGAGTCTTTTGAAACAGAAATAGTAAACATATTTCACCAAAGTATTTAAATCACCATCTAGAGATTATGACATTTAATGTAATCAGTATAGGCTCCACTGTATTTTATTTCCCCAAGACAAATTGGCATTAGAATAAACGAAAAATGAGTATATTTTCGGTTGTATGAAAGAAAAAAAATAAAACCCTAAGGTTGTGTAAATCTTGCTCATTTACACATTTCTAAGGTCTAATGATGCAATCTACAGTGCATTAATAGCATTTGTTCCACTTGCACAAGAAGCTCCTAAGGAAACAATTGATATTCACAATTCCAAAATTAATTTTTAATTATCCTATTACCAAAAAATTTATATTTGAAATTTTAATTACCATTTTTAGAAAATATTATAAATAATATTTACACATTTGTAGTATAATATAAAAAAATAAAAATAAAATAACTTTTCATAATAAATAAAATATTATAATCTTTTATAATACCCTTGATTTGATCTTCTTCCTTCCGGGTAGTTTCTAGTTTCTCCAGGTGGATTTTATGCTTTGCAGTTCAAACAAATATCAAATACCTAAAAGGGAAAAAAGGTTGTTTGACTGCTAAGTAGTTTGTTGGGGGTGAAAAATGAAATTTTGATGGTGATGTTTAACACCTCCTCCTATTCAAATAAGTTTGTTTGAACCATTATTTATTGCACATTTATTTTGATTTTTTTTTTTATCAAATTTTATATATATATATATATATATGTGTTATTTTTAAGAGTAATTACTATTTTCATTAAACAAACTTAAAAGTTATGTTTAAATTTTACCTAGAGTAAATTATTATATAAAAGCATGTGTTTTGTAATTATTAAATTATAACTAATTAATTATATGTAACTGATATTTACTCTAATACGAATTTAATTACCAAATTTCTTTTTACTTTCCGCACAATGTGTGAGCACATGTGAGACTAATATGCAAATAAAAACCATTTTGAGGGATTAAATCAAAATTTATGTTTTAAATGGGATTAACAACATATTATCTCATCTCTGCTATTTGGAACTAATCGTCAATTATTCCTTATAAAAATAGCATGGGACTTCCACTATAATATCATGAAAGTTATAGCTGAATTGACAATTCTACATTCTTATATTTTACCTTTCAAAATCAACCCTAATATATTACGAATAAGACAAAAATAACCTTCCCTTTATCATTTTCTCTATCACCATCAAAGAACATATCCGCCAAAGTGAACAATACCACTACGAAAGAACACCATTGAAGCGAATACCAACACCCCCAAACTGAACACCACCATCACCGAACAATACCGCCTTACGCCAAAGAAACTTCCCTCAGATCTACGATTCAGAAGTCGCCACTTCCCAGATCTCCGATGCCGCCGCCACCACCAACAAACTCACTCCCAAGCTTCTTCCATCTGGAATTGGGCGAATTTCTTACCACCATTGCCTCCAAATTTGAATTTCTTCAAACGATGCCGCAAGAATTAAACTTTTCTGATGAGAGGAATGACCCTAATTTTACTTGATGAAAACAAGAAGAACATCATGGATATAACAATTTTGGTTAAGAATATAGAGAGGAGTACTTATGATTGGATGATATCGATGTAGATGGAGCGAGATCTAAGTCGGATGGAGATGGAAATGTCGGTGGCATGGACTGAGATTGATAGATTTCTTTGGTGAGAATCGAAGATTTGCATTGTGTTGGAGAGAGATGGAGGGTTATAATTTATTTGTTTTTTTAGCTTTGTTGAATCAGGCAATTGTATGTTGAATTAATGAGAAAACACTTTCAATTTGAGCATTGTTGGAAAATATTGGGGAATGAATTGAAATGGAGTGAAGCTACTACTTCCACAAAGGAACAAAAAAAAAAAATATATATATTTAGGTTTGAGTCCTACAACATCAAATAATTCAACTCTTAATTCATTGACTTTGGTGAAGATGATGGAGGTCTTGTAAACCTAGATAGACCATCGGATAGAAAAGCATTAAAAAAAGGACAAAAAAGGCAAAAAAAAAAAAGACTTTGATTATGCAGCTACAACATGTGTTAAATCAATATATGCAAGACCGACAAGAATTGGATCGTACAAAGGCTGAACGACCAGAAAGAATGATGGTGCAACAAGAGAGTACTACAACTCGATACACAAAGAATCCAATTGGACACAAGCCTTTTAAAGATGGAATAATGCAGATGGACACAAGTAAAATGGAGCCAATATTAGCGCAACACTACGAGTATTAAGATGGAGATTCTGACGAGAAGAGATTTTAGTTTGTGATTAATTGTATTCCTTAAGTATGATGTCATAATTTTCATTTGGTTCTATTTATTAATTGTATTTCTTAAGTAGTATTACATTATAATAAAATGTTCAAACAAATAAGAAATTTTCTTATTTGGTGAAATTCAAACTATAAAATGGGAACAATAAAAATTCAAACAAACAACACAATAATTAAAGAAGAGATCACTGAACTTTAAACAAACAAGAACATAAAATTTTCCTTGCCATAAATGCTTGGTGAGATATGAATGAAGTTAAGAGTGAACTTTTCTATCTCTGATATGATGTTGGGTTTGAATATAGTTCGATGGCTTAGGTGTACAAGCATGCGAGATTTGCACATGAGAATTTCCATCACTCCTCTCGAAATCAATATTTGTGGTTCCTCCCTCATCCTCAATCACCATATTGTGCATTATAATGCACGCTTTCATAATTTTTACTAGTGTTTCTTCATCCCAAAAATGGGCTTGTCCATATACAATTGCAAAACGTGTTTGGAGCACTCCAAATGTGCATTCAACATCTTTTCTAGTTGATTCTGGAGTTGTGAAAAAATAT
Organism: Eucommia ulmoides; assembly: GCA_016647705.1. NCBI lineage: Eukaryota > Viridiplantae > Streptophyta > Magnoliopsida > Garryales > Eucommiaceae > Eucommia > Eucommia ulmoides. The sequence continues at coordinate 12,532 of JAENRU010000307.1, read as the reverse complement.
TTTGCCTCAAGCCTTGAGGGATGAAAACATACTATATACATAGATCTTGTGAAGCAACAATTTTCAAAATAATTGTGGGATAATGACAATTACAAGTGTACATCCCCTGCCAAGTAGTAGGGCAATTATTTTATCTTCAATGCATACAATCAACACTCCTCAGGATTCCAAGAAAACCTCATTGCCCATCGAGCGCCAACGGTATCATTATTGTTTGGTGCTCTTAAATATTCAACACTGAACACCAACTCTAATATGATCGGTAATGTTGTGACCTAAAACAAAATCGCATCAACCTGAAGCTTCCAACGGTTGGCTGATCATTGACTCTCATGAGCATAGTTGCTAATTGCTCAAAGTCATTATCAGAGTCATAAAAAATGAGAAAATTTGTCACAATATTACGAGATATAAAATGATATTAAGAGAAACAACAAATGAGTTGGAAAGAAAATGAAGTGAAGATTGATAAGATTTTTAGAAGAATTTGTTGAATTTATAGATGAATATTGGGGGTCAATGCAAAATTTTGAATGTAATATTTGGAGGTAAAATTTAAAGTTTGAAATTCAAATTTGGCAATAAAATTTAATTTTGAAGTTTGAAAAATTATATCAATTTAGCAGTTGAAAATTTCAAATAAAAATTTAGTGAAACAAGAAATAATTAATGAAAATGCTTATTTAGGTTGGCGTGAAAACACGTTTTAAGTAGGCAAAATACTATTCATGAGGACATTTGATCCGTCACCTAATCCAAATGTCTATTTAGGTTGGAGTTGCTCTTATTTAATTAAAATGGATTATTGGTCAAACTCAGGTTTAATCCAATATTTACTTTATTTTAAGTTTAAGTTGAGTGTAATTTTTCTCAGTTTGTTTTATTTTGTGTTTTAATCTTATGGTGGATGCTCTGTCTATCAATGGAACCAATTAGGGTTTGTATCGTCAGACCTACAACCGCTAATCTCGCAAAAACTTTTTTAGTTACATTTTCTTTTTTAGCTATATTTTTTAGTGTACTTTTTGGTTATATTTATAGTATATTTTTAATTACATTCGTGTATTTTTTTAGTTATATTCATGTATTTTTTAGCTATATTGATTTATATGTGTATTATTTTAGTTATTGATGAATGTAAGTAGAAAAATTGCATAAATGTAACTAACAAATTACTAAACATTTAACTAAGAAGACATGAATGTAACTAAAAATGTAACTAAAAATATAGTTGATTGTAACTAAAATAAATTTCGAAGACCGGAGGCGTGGGTCGGATTCCACCTACCGATGGCATCAACCGACAATACAACCCTAATTGAAGTATTAGGATTTTCATGAAATCAAATAGGTGTGGCCGAAGTAAAATGTTCATTTGATTGAAAGCTTTTACTAATTTTTGTGCAAGTTCCCACCGATTGTCCCTAATAAAAAAATAATAATATATTTTGAGTTCCAAATTTTTAAGTGGGCGTGACTTTAGTAGAAGTGATTTTTAGGTGGGCGTCCCAAAACTTCAATAAGATCATAATTTGTCTCATTTAAACTAAATTGTACATTATATAAGATTTCAATGCATCAGATATTGTATTTTTAATCAATTAATACACTTGTACAAAGATTTTATATATTTGGTCCCCAAATTTAGTCATAACTTTTTCATGTTAAGCATTACTTGAAAAATAATCTCGATTTGAGGTGAAAAATGACATTGAATTTGATGTCACTCGTTGACATTATCATTAGAGTTAAAGAAATTCTTCAACACAAAACTTATAATTTAGTGGATATTTACTTTATTTTCTTGTGGAAGTCATAGAGTTTAAATCCATATCCCAACATATATATATATATATATATATATATATATATATATATAAAAAAAAAGAGTTCTTCATCGAATAATTATAAATTAAAAAAAGAAAAAAAAAAAAAAAAAAACCTACAATATTGGAAAGGGTAGAAAAGTAACAAAATCCACATAAAACGGGAGGTGGGAACCTTGCTTCTACTAAAATGGGTGTGGTATTCTTTACGTGGGGAAGACAAAAATATAAAAAAACGTGGTTGTAAACCTTGTTTACACCATATACTTATGGTTTAAAAACGACTGTACACCAATTTTTGTTGGGTTTTGCAAAAAAATAAAATAAATTAAAACGGGATTGACAGTACTATCTTTATTAAAAACCAATCTACCCGGCTCGTTTTTATTTTTATTATTTTTTTTTAAAAAAAAAAACAATAGTAAAAAAATTCTAACAATCCCATTTTTATTAGAGATGGTTCTGCTAGACCCGATTTTTATTTTCTCTTCTTTTTAAATCACTTTGAATATTTGTTTTTCCTTTTTTAAGTTGTTTGTCATTTATTAAAATATATTGCAAATGAATTATGTATTTGAAAATTTTATTATTAAGTTATTTTATTTGAACTATATATTATTTATATTATGCTTGACATAATAATTTTTTAAACATGTGAATTTAAATTAAATTCGTAGAAAAAATAACATAATTTGAAAGAAAATTAAATATATTGAAATTGAAGGGGTCTTCGTAGTCAGACAATGTAGGGTCGTATGTGTATCGTGGATCGACAAAGTATTTTGCCTTTTGTTCGGTTACATCTAGAGCGTTGCTCTTTCAAATCTTGTGAAATTTTATTTTACATGAATCATCGTTTCTATTTGGTGAAATTCTCATTTCAATATGTGACAAATTTTGTTGATGTTATCTAGTTTGCTGTTCAAAATTTTGACATAGCATATTTTTGGAACCTTGAGGTAATACAAGTGACACCGTGCCTCATATAAGGTTTTTTTTTTTTTTTTTTTTTTTTTTTTTGCCATTAGCATTGGTCAGCGTAAATTCTTTGCATCTTCACTATCTTTGCCCCGATGAAGTTAGTTGTACACGTGATAACGATGATTAACCCATCAGGTAGTGTCAACAAAATGATCACATGTACATCTTGTGATAATGACAATTAACCTATCGGATTGTGTCAACAAAATGATCACCATGAACTAAGAAAGTTCGTTTTCCACTGATTGGATTTATCCACGCGCTAGAGAATCAAGTTTTCTTCGAACACCACATTTTGAGAAAACAATATCTTACTGACCATGTGAACATTTAGGGTTGGACACATCATCTCGGTCATCTAACCATACTTGTGGGCATTGCGGTTTGTCTTTGTACCAAAGCATAACTTTTTTTTAAGGTATCTCAAGGTCATACCATGTATCTATCTTATTTTGGGACTTAATATCGCCCTATATCCCTAAATCCTCTCCAGTGTAATAAATATTCATAGGTTCCCTAGCCTTATCATTACCCCTATCGTTTCCTTACCCGTTCCCATTTGAAGTAATATTGGAATGATTTGAGATTGGGGGAAATAATATGAATGTGATGTGGATGGGAGATTGGCATGGTTTTATTTATATATAAGTAAATTTTGGTGGCAAATTTTGCCTCTATTTTTTCTTTTACTTTTGTTGGAGCCAGATTTCACATATTAATGGCGGCCTAATTTCAGTCAAGCAAAATTTACCACCAAAGCATTCGCACAAATAATTTTCTCAACATTTTTTCTCCCCCAAATTTCTTGCCTTAATTTTTCTGTAAGCAGACAAAATCTAGCATTTTCCTTTACCACCTGAGTTAACATTGAGCAATCTCTAGCATTTATGAGGAAATTTATATGCAAAGAAAATGAGTAACATCATCTCCAATGATAACTAAGGTGAATATTTGTTATTAATAATTTTTAAGTTTTATGTTTTCATTCGTTATTTGATGGTTATTTTTATTTAGGTCGCATCTTGGTGAACGCTCCTTAATGCTTGATAGGCATGTCACAATAATTGGAAGATTGATTAGAGATAGAAGAGACAATTAGGTTGTTGGTTCTAGAGGAAAAAAAATGTGCAACTATGACAGTCTAACAACTCGTCGAATTGATGGTGTCGTATAAAACATTCACCAAGATATTCTTCTGCTGAAGAAGATAGGTCTCTCAATTTTTATTATTTACTATGACTCGGAGATGACTATTGAAAAAGTGCGAAACAATGTTCTCTTTGCAACATTGTTAGATGAGACGCACAATAAGGTGAAGTACTTACCCAAATTGCAAAACAACATGGCAACTTCACTGGCATTAAAGGGTTAGAGCTATTTCGTTTAGATGAAACTGTTTGAGGATTGTCTTGATAATTTAGTGGATGAGCTAGTTTGTGTCGTGGTAGATAGCAGAGCACGAAATTTCGCTAATCCAACCAATTAATTAATGTAGTTTAAAATGTACTTTACGTTAGTTGTGTTTGTAATCTGGTATTTAATTTAAGTTGTTAATTTTGTAAGTCTTAATTTTAATTAAATTTGAATTTGTTTTTGATGTTGTACTAAAATTTTCAATCGAAGGTTGAAGGTTTTTTGTAATCTCGTATTTAGTTCAAGTTGTTAATTTTGTAAGTTTTAATTTTAATTAAATTTGAATTTGTTTTTGATGTTGTACTAAAATTTTTAATCGAAGGTTGAAGGTTTCTAATAAGGGAAAATGACATTTTTAGTCCCTGACAAATAGTTCAAGTGTTCAATTGACTTTTGATATTTGGAAATCGACACATTGGTTCCTTAATATTTCATTTTCGTGCCAAATTGACTCTTGAGCGAAATTTTATTAAGTCAAACTAACAGTCAACGTTTCATTAAGGACATTTCGATCATTTAACGATCCCAACTCATTTCTCTCTCATTTTTATCTCTTTTTGTTTTATTTTATTCTTTTTCATTTTTCTACTTTACCCTTTTCTCTCTCTCCTCCCTCACCACCGTGCCATCGTTCAGACTAACACCATGGCTATGAAAGCTCAAGGACAAATCAATGGCGTAAATTCAAATCAAATTCAGACCAACGGCAACAACAACAGAATCATCAGAACACCACCACCACCACCACCAGCATGGCCATAGCCTCTGCCGGACAAGCATCAAAGGGAGGGAAATGGAAGATCCAAAGACTAAAGCTTACATGAAAGCAATGGCGGCGAGAGCTCTTTGGTGTCTCGCGAAGGGAAATTCAACCATCTGCTGTAGCATCATCGAATCGAGAGCCCTTTTGTGCTTTGCCATTCTTCTCGAAGAAAGGGGCAAAAGACGTACAGTACAATTCCGCCATGGCGGTGATGGAGATCACGGCGGTGGCAAAACAGAACGCCGATCTTTCTGGGCTACTGAAATGAGGATAGTCAGCCCGATAGTCTGTTTTCTCGACGAAAGAGAAGTGATAGTTACGAGGGAAGCCTGTATTTCCTTAGTGAAATTTGCTGCCGGCGACAATTACCTCCGCATCAATCATTCCAATGCTATAATCAACGCTGGAGGAGCCAAACATCTAGTCCAAATTGTCTACTTTAGGGAACAAATTGTTCAGAGCTCAGGCCTAATTCTTCTCTGATACATCGCTCTACACGTGCCTGACAGCGAAGATTTTGCTCAGGCGGAGGTGCTTACTGTTCTTGAATGTGCATCAAAATAGGGGTCTTTAATCCAAGATGAGAAAGTTGAGGCATTGTTACAGGAAACCAAAGGCAGATTGGATCAATCAAGAGGTTCAAGGGGATTCCATTAATTTCTTCAAATTTACACCCATTAGCTCTTCAAAAAGTTTTTCCTTCTTGGTCTCTGTGTCAGTATGATCAGTATAATTTTTTGCCTTGGGAGTGTACATAAGATTAGTTTGTCGTATCATTATTGACCTTTGAAGTGCACACAACGACGAACACCACCTCTTCCCCGATCTCCAATTTGGCTTCGTCCTTACCGCACAAAGGGAACGCTCTGGAAACGCTGTGGGAAGATCGAACTCTCTGATTCAGCTTTGTCCTTACCGATTAAGGGGTTGCACCACTTAAAAGTATATGCGATTTAGGGATTGTAATTTTAGGATTTCGATTTAGGGTCTAGGGATTGCGATAGATCGATCGAAGATGATGGATGGATAGATCAATCAAAGTTTCGATCGATAGAGAGATTGAAGGATCGAATTAAGCTTGTTGCGAGGAGGAGGGCTAGATCGACGATTGGTGCATGGAGGATGGATATATCGAAGGCCGAGAGAGTGGAGGATGGATTGATTAACAAGTGAGAGCACAGAGAGAGATGGAGATGGAGATGGAGATGGAGTAGAGACTAGAGAGAAATCGTTGGAGATGGTTGATCGCACCTCATTTTGTGCGATCTAATACCACTAAATTAAGTTTTATTAATCTTTTAAATAAATTAAAATATTATAAATTAAGTTGTTTTATTTGTTTTTGTAGGATTTTGGAAATGGTACAAAACCATGTTAATTTGGAGCAAAATTAAGAGAAAATGATCAAACGGATAAAAGTCGCGATTTTTGGCACTAGAATCAAGACCACTGTCCATTGTTTTGGACATAACTAATTATACAGTTGGAATTCTGAGATGAGACAAGTTGCATATGAAAGTAGACTCTTTAAGCTTTCCAACGACTGGTTATAGAGCCAAATCGGAGTTTGTATGAAAAAGATACAACCGTTTGAAGATGGTCCTTCTGTGCAGCCACATAGTGTTGCGGGTCAAACCATTTTGACCCGAACCCGGCCCGATCCGGCCCGACCCGCGCCCACTCCGGTGGACAAATTGCTCAACAACCCCATTGGTCTCCATATTTGACTTTTTGCACCCCTAGCCTCCTCTTTTGACTCAAATTCACCCCAAAACTCACCTTTTTGATTCTATAAATAGATGGGAGGTTTGAGAGCAAAAAAATCCAATATTCCTACTTCATTCTTAGAATAGTTGTAGTATTTTCTTATTTGTTTTTCTTTTATTTCATTTTTATTTTTGGAAGGGAGAATAGTTTGGGGTACAAAGTGTAAATGGTGTTTGTGAGGATATTATCCGAGAAAATACCACTCAATGCAACAATGAGAAGCTAACTTCCTTCAACCAGGTTAGGGTTGTGGTATTGTACTTTTGAATTTATGTAATATTGTATTTTTCTTATTTAAATTTGGATTTCGTATAAACAATTGTGTGGAAGGAATTCCGTTCGTAAAAATGAATTTAATTATAATTGAATTTATTGTCAAAATGTTCTTGTAGAGATTTTGATTTGAATTCAATTATTGCTAGAACATTAAATCTTGCACCTGTGGTCTTGATTTAATGGCCACACAATCGTATTCTTAGGGATTGATTATTGGTCTGGATGGTTTATGCCTAGATTTTAATTCACCTTAGATTAGTTTAATGTAGGAATTAAATACCGAAGATAGATCATGCCGGAGAATAACAATCCATATATTTCTGAGTAGTTCCGGCTTGTAGTTAGAAACACTCGTTTATACAAATCCGATTTAAATAGAAAATACGAGAAAAACATAATTCTCAAAATACTAATCCCACAATTCCTATCCTGGTTCTTTATTTTATTTTTATTTTAGATTTAGTATTTTCTTTTCTTATTTTAAAATCAAAATCGTTTTCACTAAAGAAAGAAAAAAAAAATTAGAAATTGATAATTACAAGACCGATCTCTGTGATTCGACACCCTACTTGAACACCGTACTACATCAGTATTGCGGTACCAATTTAAGGGTATTATTTTTGAGCGATCAATGGTGGGGGAGGGTAGTGAAAGATGAAGAAGGGTAAAAGAAAAAAAAATAGAAAATGAAAAAAAAATAAAAATAAAAAAGGAATTGAAAAAAGAAAGAAACGGAGAAATGAGTTGGGATCGTGATGAAATGCTCTTAATGAAACGTTGACTATTAGTTTGACTTAACAAAATCTTGTTTAGGGGCTAATTTGGAACAAAAATAAAATATTAAAGACCCAATGTGTCGATTTTTAAATACCAGGGGACCAATTAAACACTCGAACCGTTTATCAGGAATAAAAAATGTAATTTTCCCTTTTGATAAAATACATTTTTTACCAGTTTTTTAGAACAAAACTATCTAAAAAGTGGGAACATAACATAAATGTCATAGCAAACACAAAATTCAATCATCACATTGCCAACGGTACTTTGTAATTCTATTATTCTTCTCATATTACATTTCTTGACCAAAATAAATGATATCAAAAAATTTATAAAGCAAAAGGCTACGACCATGTTAATTTTCATATTTCATCAAAAGAGAGAAGAAATAGTAATTAGCACAAATTACCATTTGGATCAACTTGAGTTTCAAACACTCTACCATTCTTAAACCTCGAATCTCTCGGCAATTGACAAAACTCTGTAATAAAGAAACATTTCTGCATCAATTTATGAACCGCAATGCGCTTGAGCAATGCATATAAAAATAGGTATAGCACATAAACACAAACGTGCGAGCTCGAAACTGAAGTAAATCTAGAGACCATTTCCGTTTTGTTCTCATAAATTTGTTCTTAAAACAAAGAGCTAAAATTCGGGGACTTTAGCTAGCGAAACACCCTACCGCACAACGTTCCGTAGAGAACAATGATGACTCAAGTTAAAAAAATAAAAAATAAAAATATTTTTCAAGAGGTTGCCAAAGCATTCCCTCATTTCCTGCATCATTCTTAATGCCTCTGACGGATACTTTTGTTTTAAAACATCATATTAGAAAGTGAAAGAGTTCTTTACGTAATAAATATTTAAAAAAAAATAAATTCCTGACAACAGGTGTCTTTAAACTTAATTACAAGAGCCGAACATCCCGGTGTTCGTAACATCAGAATTTATTTATTTTTTTATTTTTTTGGGTCCCAGCGTTTAGAACGCCGCAACCAAAAAATTTACAAACGGTGTATTAAACACCGTTTGGCTTGGTCTCAGCGTTTGTAATGCCGAGACCAAGGGAACCTAGTCCCGGCGTTCACAACGCTGGGACTAAGTCCCTTTTTTTTTTTTGGCCAACAGAGATAGCAAAGAGAGGAGAGAGAGAGAGCACGAAAATGAAATGGGTTCTTGAAAACCCAAGTATTTTTTTACACTTTTCCATTTCTATATGAAACCGAGATAGTTACCTTTTAAAAAATGCTAACGATAGAGGGAATTTCCTATGCTAAAGTAAAAATATTTTGGAATAGTTCTATTTTTTTATTATCTTTCATTCCAAAATATTTTTACTTCAAAATAAAAAGTAAAAAAATATTTTTACTTTAAAAATTATTTATTACTTCAAAAATATTTTTGAAGTAGAAATATTTTGAATTAGATTTCTACTTCAAAAATTCTAATATAAGAAAAAATCATACTAGATTTTTTAAAGTAAAAAAGATATTTATCTTTTTTTAATTGAAGTAAAACTATTTTTTTATTTTAAATTGAATTAAAGTAAAAATTCAATTTGGTCGATAGGATACCCTATTCGGTTGATATGTTACATCAAGACATGCAATTTAAATCCACTATTTTCAACAGTCGATTGATTTGTCAAGTCAGTCGACCGACTGGATTAGTTTTCAAAACTTTTTACCTCACTGCTTTAAGCAGTCAAACGTTTGACTTATTTGATCGACCATTTGATCTCACTTTTAAATTTAAATTACAATAATCAAATAAATTAAAATTAACAAATAATTTTTATTTATTTATTTTTATAAAAAAAAACGAAATTAAAAAAAAGAGTAAAAAGTGAAAAACAAAAAAAAAATTGTTTAAAATGAAATAAAGGTCAAATTTTAGGGGCATAAAGTATAAAAAAATACTTGGATTTTCAAGAACCCATTTCATTTGCATGCTCTCTCTCTCTCTCCTCTCTCTGCTCTCTCTGTTGGCCAAAAAAAAAAACAGGGATTTAGTCTCGGCATTGTGAACGCCGGGACCAAGCCAAATGGTGTTTAATACACCGTTTGTAATTCTTTTGGTCCCAGCGTTCTGAACGTCGGGATCAAAAAAATTAAAAAATAAAAATAAATAGGTCTCGGTGTTTGCAACACTGGGATGATCGGCTCTTGTAATTAAGTTTAAAGACACATATTATGAAGATTTGTTTTTTTAAAAAAAAAATATTTATTATGTAAAGAACTCAAAAGGAAAATGTTCAAGTTGCACTTTATGTGGTTGGATGTGATATGTGGGCGTGCCCTTTTTTTTTTTATTAAAAAATATAATTAACAAATTAAGTTAATTGAATTTTGGGAATTTAATTTAATCACAAACATTAGTTTTTAGTGTATCATTTTTTTTTTATTAAAATTAAAAATTAAAAAATATTGTTTGTTGATTTTGAAATAACCGACAAATTTTATTATTCAAACTAAAGTGTTAAAATAAAATTTAGATTTTAATTTAATCGCCAAATAATAATTTTTCATTTCAAATTAAAAGCTAAAATTAAAATTTTCAATTTTAATTTTAATCGCCAAATCTCAAATAAATTAAAATTAATCAGTTAAACCAAAAATAAACATAATATACTTAATTAAATTTAATAAAATTATGATTCAATCATAATTAAACCTAATCAATGCTAAATTATAATAATCCAACCACTAATTATAACTCAATCCCCCTAATTACAAATCCAACCCCTCCCCTAGTTTATAATCCCCCCTACCCCTTCACTTCCCAACCCTAAATCCAACATTGCCCCCTAAATTAATTTATTGATAAATAGATAGATAGAGAGAGAAAGAGAGATAGATGTATAGCGACAGGGGGAGATGAGCAATTAGAGTTCGCGCGATAGTGATGAGTAGCAACAACGACAAGCGACTGCAACTGTGTTTGGCGACAAGCGACGCGATGGCGAGGCGAATTTTTTGGCGTTCGGCGACTGCGATGGCAATGGCGAAGACGCTGGCGATTCCGATTTGGTTGTAATTCAGAGGAGGCTTGAGATTCGAGATGGCGATTTTTCACATATCTAGTTCGGTTTTGATTTTCATTTGTTCTGTCATCAATTATATAGACTCTGTTTGTTTTTTTTTCAAATACTGCTTGTGATTTTAAAATTTCAAACCATTGTAGTACAACTGTCTGCCTGTGCCAAATGTGGCACAGGCAAACCTGGTGTGCCATTTTGGCACATCAGATAGGAAAGAGAGTACGAAAATTATGGATTTGAATTGGGTGTTTAAGAACGAAAGCATGCTCTTGGGTTTGTGCAAGAAAAAGAAAACAATACACTTTTTACTCTTAATTTTTTATTTATTTATTTATTTTTTATGTAGCTTTTCTTGATTAACACCCTGTCCTAAGAGTACAAAAAAAAAAAAATACGACACTACCCTTTAACCCTACCTAATGCCAATAGTGTACCCGTTTCTAATTGGAGTACCTGAAACAAAATATTTTATTGGGTATACGGTTCTCATAATATAAAAATAATTATGAATCAGGTATATTTATCAAATACTATTTTTCAAAATATAAATATAACAACACATTTGAGTAACATCAAACTTCAACATATATCATCGGAATAAAACATCTACATTTAAATCAACTAGTCAAATTACTTTGATGAATTGGGTAAGGCTTATAAGATTATATTGCTAAACAAGGGATTGATGTTGATGTGAATGAAGGTTGGGTTTTGGTTGCTGATCGCGTCACATTTTACCGCAATTTAATACCACTAAACTAAATTTTGTTATTATTAGAATAATTTAAATTAGTATAATCGATTTATTTTATTTGTTTTCATAGGTTTTTTAAATTGGAGCCAAAAACACAATAATTTGGAGCAAAATGGAGGTTAAAAAAGGTTTAAAAAAACAAATAGAGGATAACAAGACGACCGCAAACCCAACCCGAACCCACGATCTGGCCCAGCCCTGTACGCGGGACTGTGCAAAATCGCTGGCGCAGCGCCCTTTTCTGTTCTTTTTCCCTTAGGCCATGTGTTGGTTAAGGCCCATTTTGGTTATGTTTCATTATTAATTTGCTTTGTTTTCCTCAGGCCTAACCCTTTCGTTTTTCTCCTAAGGCCATGCTCCCTTCTTTTTATACCTTTTTTTTTTTTTTTTTTCCAAGCATTTGTTCCCTTAGGCCCATGCGATCAGCCCAGGCCCAGCACCCCTTTACTAAATATTTATAATGTAACCCATTTACAAAGTACAACATTTAATATTTTTTTGAAAAAAATGAACTTGATAAAATCAAAACACTATTCAAATTTCAAAATTGTTACTCATTTTTTAAAGAGCACCTAGACATATGTTTAGTATCAATTCAAAAATGGCGAATGGCATGTACATATATCTATTAATAAATTAGAACAAAAATATATTTTAACGGTTAGGTTTAAGTTTAGAAGACGAATGGTTGAAATTAAATTTGTACAACTTTTCATCTCATTAATTTCAAATTTCTTTACAACACTCAACTCCAACTCACTCAATAACTTAAATGAAAAGATGAAATATTTAGAAAGAAAATTAATGTTTAAAAAAATTTCAAATCCACAAGTTATTTATACTTGCATATAATTATACAAGTTTTTGTCTTGAATTTTAGTTATTATAGATATTTAATTGTTAGTTATTATTAATGTTTAAATGAAATAGGT
>JAENRU010000269.1:17500-20498 GCA_016647705.1 Eucommia ulmoides | reverse complement strand
AGCGTTGGCAAAACAGGGCGCACCGTTGGCAAAATAGGCGCAGCGTCAGACACCGTTGGCAAAATAGGCCGCAGCGTTGGCAAAACAGGGCGCACCGTTGGCAAAATAGGCGCAGCGTTGGCAAAATAGGGCGCACCGTTGGCAAAATAGGGCGCAGCGTCTAGCACCGTTGGCAAAACAGGCGCACCGTTGGCAAAATAGGGCGCAGCGTTGGCAAAATACGTTGGCAAAACAGGGCGCACCGTTGGCAAAATAGGTCGCAGCGTTGGCAAAATACGTTGGCAAAATAGGGCGCAGCGTTGGCAAAATATGTTGGCAAAACAGGACGCACCGTTGGAAAAATAGGGCGCAGCGTTGGCAAAATACGTTGGCAAAACAGGCGCACCGTTGGCAAAATAGGCGCAGCGTTGGCAAAAATTACGTTGGCAAAATAGGGCGCAGCGTTGGCAAAATACGTTGGCAAAACAGGACGCACCGTTGGAAAAATATGGGCGCAGCGTTGTCAAAATAAGTTGGCAAAACAGCCGAACCGTTGGCACAAAAACAGGCCGCACGTTGGGCAAAATAGGGCGCAGCGTTGGCAAAAATACGTTGGCAAAACAGGACGCATCCGTTGGAAAAATAGGGACGCAGCGTTGGCAAAATAAGGGGCGCAGGTCTAGCACACCGGTGGCAAAACAGGGCGCAGCGTTGGCAAAACAGGGCGCAGCGTTGGCAAAATAGGGCGCACCGTTGGGCAAAATAGGGCGCAAGCGTTGGCAAAACAGGGCGCACCGTGGCAAAATAGGCCGCAAGCGTTGGCAAAAACAGGGCGCACCGTTGGCAAAAATAGGGCGCAGCGTTGGCAAATACGTTGGCAAACAGGGCGCACCGTTGGCAAAATAGGTCGCAGCGTTGGCAAAATACGTTGGCAAAATAGGGCGCAGCGTTGGCAAAATACGTTGGCAAAACAGGACGCACCGTTGGAAAAATAGGGCGCAGCGTTGGCAAAATACGTTGGCAAAACAGGCCGCACCGTTGGCAAAATAGGGCGCAGCGTTGGCAAAATAGGGCGCAGCGTTGGCAAAATACGTTGGCAAAACAGGACGCACCGTTGGAAAAATAGGGCGCAGCGTTGGCAAAATACGTTGGCAAAACAGGGCGCACCGTTGGCAAAATAGGGCGCAGCGTTGGCAAAATAGGGCGCAGCGTCTAGCACACCGTTGGCAAAACAGGGCGCACCGTTGGCAAAATAGGGCGCAGCGTTGGCAAAATAGGGCGCAGCGTTGGCAAAATAGGGCACCGTGTCTAGCACACCGTTGGCAAAACAGGGCGCACCGTTGGCAAAATAGGCCGCAGCGTTGGCAAAATACGTTGGCAAAACAGGCCGCACCGTTGGCAAAATAGGGCGCAGCGTTGGCAAAATACGTTGGCAAAACAGGCCGCACCGTTGGCAAAATAGGGCGCAGCGTTGGCAAAATACGTTGGCAAAACAGGCCGCAGCGTTGGAAAAATAGGGCGCAGCGTTGGCAAAATACGTTGGCAAAACAGGCCGCAGCGTTGGCAAAATAGGGCGCAGCGTTGGCAAAATAGGCCGCAGCGTTGGCAAAATAGGGCGCAGCGTTGGCAAAATAGGGCGCAGCGTCTAGCACACCGTTGGCAAAACAGGGCGCACCGTTGGCAAAATAGGGCGCAGCGTTGGCAAAATAGGCCGCAGCGTTGGCAAAATAGGGCGCAGCGTCTAGCACACCGTTGGCAAAACAGGGCGCACCGTTGGCAAAATAGGGCGCAGCGTTGGCAAAATACGTTGGCAAAACAGGGCGCAGCGTTGGCAAAATAGGCCGCAGCGTTGGCAAAATACGTTGGCAAAATAGGGCGCAGCGTTGGCAAAATACGTTGGCAAAACAGGACGCACCGTTGGAAAAATAGGGCACAGCGTTGGCAAAATACGTTGGCAAAACAGGACGCACCGTTGGAAAAATAGGGCACAGCGTTGGCAAAATACGTTGGCAAAACAGGCCGCACCGTTGGCAAAATAGGGCACAGCGTTGGCAAAATACGTTGGCAAAACAGGCCGCACCGTTGGAAAAATAGGGCACAGCGTTGGCAAAATACGTTGGCAAAACAGGCCGCACCGTTGGCAAAATAGGGCGCAGCGTTGGCAAAATAGGCCGCAGCGTTGGGAAAATACGTTGGCAAAACAGGGCGCACCGTTGGCAAAACAGGGCGCACCGTTGGCAAAACAGGACGCACCGTTGGAAAAATAGGGCGCAGCGTTGGCAAAATACGTTGGCAAAACAGGGCGCACCGTTGGCAAAATAGGGCGCACCGTTGGCAAAATAGGGCGCAGCGTCTAGCACACCGTTGGCAAAACAGGGCGCACCGTTGGCAAAATAGGGCGCAGCGTTGGCAAAATACGTTGGCAAAACAGGCCGCAGCGTTGGCAAAATACGTTGGCAAAACAGGACGCACCGTTGGCAAAATAGGCCGCAGCGTTGGCGAAATACGTTGGCAAAACAGGGCGCACCGTTGGCAAAATAGGGCGCAGCGTTGGCAAAATACGTTGGCAAAATACGTTGGCAAAACAGGGCGCACCGTTGGCAAAATAGGCCGCAGCGTTGGCAAAATACGTTGGCAAAACAGGGCGCACCGTTGGCACAGCGTCTGTATTGCAAAGTGCACGATGGCTTGCATGCATTTTCAAATGCATTTGCACTTTGCATAGTGCATTGCATTGCATGCATTTCCAAGGCACCTTGCCAATGCATAGTGCACAATGGCTTGCATGCATTTTCAAATGCATTTCCACAATGCATAGTGCATATTGCATTGCATGCTTTGGCAAGACCTTTGCAAAGTGCACAATGCATGTTGCATCATATGCATTGGAAATGTCTTTGCACAATCCAAAGTGCGCCATATGCATTACATGCGAAATGCGCACTTTCTACCAATTAAAGACCGAGCACAATATAGACTTTCTACTCATTTCCTCCCATTTCACTTCCCAAATATTTTT
>JAENRU010000269.1:5000-7500 GCA_016647705.1 Eucommia ulmoides | reverse complement strand
GCAGCGTCTAGCACACCGTTGGCAAAACAGGGCGCACCGTTGGCAAAATAGGGCGCAGCGTTGGCAAAATAGGGCGCAGCGTTGGCAAAATAGGGCACCGTGTCTAGCACACCGTTGGCAAAACAGGGCGCACCGTTGGCAAAATAGGCCGCAGCGTTGGCAAAATACGTTGGCAAAACAGGCCGCACCGTTGGCAAAATAGGGCGCAGCGTTGGCAAAATACGTTGGCAAAACAGGCCGCACCGTTGGCAAAATAGGGCGCAGCGTTGGCAAAATACGTTGGCAAAACAGGCCGCAGCGTTGGAAAAATAGGGCGCAGCGTTGGCAAAATACGTTGGCAAAACAGGCCGCAGCGTTGGCAAAATAGGGCGCAGCGTTGGCAAAATAGGCCGCAGCGTTGGCAAAATAGGGCGCAGCGTTGGCAAAATAGGGCGCAGCGTCTAGCACACCGTTGGCAAAACAGGGCGCACCGTTGGCAAAATAGGGCGCAGCGTTGGCAAAATAGGCCGCAGCGTTGGCAAAATAGGGCGCAGCGTCTAGCACACCGTTGGCAAAACAGGGCGCACCGTTGGCAAAATAGGGCGCAGCGTTGGCAAAATACGTTGGCAAAACAGGGCGCAGCGTTGGCAAAATAGGCCGCAGCGTTGGCAAAATACGTTGGCAAAATAGGGCGCAGCGTTGGCAAAATACGTTGGCAAAACAGGACGCACCGTTGGAAAAATAGGGCACAGCGTTGGCAAAATACGTTGGCAAAACAGGACGCACCGTTGGAAAAATAGGGCACAGCGTTGGCAAAATACGTTGGCAAAACAGGCCGCACCGTTGGCAAAATAGGGCACAGCGTTGGCAAAATACGTTGGCAAAACAGGCCGCACCGTTGGAAAAATAGGGCACAGCGTTGGCAAAATACGTTGGCAAAACAGGCCGCACCGTTGGCAAAATAGGGCGCAGCGTTGGCAAAATAGGCCGCAGCGTTGGGAAAATACGTTGGCAAAACAGGGCGCACCGTTGGCAAAACAGGGCGCACCGTTGGCAAAACAGGACGCACCGTTGGAAAAATAGGGCGCAGCGTTGGCAAAATACGTTGGCAAAACAGGGCGCACCGTTGGCAAAATAGGGCGCACCGTTGGCAAAATAGGGCGCAGCGTCTAGCACACCGTTGGCAAAACAGGGCGCACCGTTGGCAAAATAGGGCGCAGCGTTGGCAAAATACGTTGGCAAAACAGGCCGCAGCGTTGGCAAAATACGTTGGCAAAACAGGACGCACCGTTGGCAAAATAGGCCGCAGCGTTGGCGAAATACGTTGGCAAAACAGGGCGCACCGTTGGCAAAATAGGGCGCAGCGTTGGCAAAATACGTTGGCAAAATACGTTGGCAAAACAGGGCGCACCGTTGGCAAAATAGGCCGCAGCGTTGGCAAAATACGTTGGCAAAACAGGGCGCACCGTTGGCACAGCGTCTGTATTGCAAAGTGCACGATGGCTTGCATGCATTTTCAAATGCATTTGCACTTTGCATAGTGCATTGCATTGCATGCATTTCCAAGGCACCTTGCCAATGCATAGTGCACAATGGCTTGCATGCATTTTCAAATGCATTTCCACAATGCATAGTGCATATTGCATTGCATGCTTTGGCAAGACCTTTGCAAAGTGCACAATGCATGTTGCATCATATGCATTGGAAATGTCTTTGCACAATCCAAAGTGCGCCATATGCATTACATGCGAAATGCGCACTTTCTACCAATTAAAGACCGAGCACAATATAGACTTTCTACTCATTTCCTCCCATTTCACTTCCCAAATATTTTTACATGTTAATACATATTTATTACTGATTTTTCAGCATTTTTCCCGATTTTTTTGGCATTTTTCTGATTTTTCTGTGCATTTTTCAGCATTTTTTCTGGAAAAATCGAAATAAATATTTCCGGGATCCGAAAAATCACGAAATTCATTTTCATGGTAGAAATAATTATTATCTTTCAAACAAAACTGATTTCAAGCCAAAATGATACCTAAAACTCCAAAAAAGTCCATTATGACTCCTCGAGCACCTTGATGTCTACTGCTGTCACTTAGTTTTTTTTGCATAAGGTATTATAAGGGGGGAGGTGTTCCCAGGCAGCTAGTACCCCCCTGACCCCAGGCAGCCGTCCCTCCCCCGTGCAAGGCATCGTTAGCAAGGCCCCTACGAGTGACCCGAGGTGATCCTAAAGGAAGGAAAGATATGCTAACATGCCGAACACGAGGGGGGGGCGGTCTGGGGTCTACGTGAAGCCTGGAACAACGGGGCACGCCCGGAGCTACCGTCGACCCGACGCATTTACGGTAGCGCAGAAGGACGTGCCACGGGACCGCGGAGTTGGTGTCAAGCGCAACGTGCCCGACGGGATTATGTGGAGAGGAACACCACATTTCTCTAGCGTGGCGTGGCGACTCCACGGTCAGGGGGGGGGCATACCGTCGGATCCGTTGCACCACGTCGATTATGTGCT
>JAENRU010000252.1:0-21179 GCA_016647705.1 Eucommia ulmoides | reverse complement strand
ATAAAAAAAAAAAAAAAATGAACTGTGTCCGCCGTGGAAGAAAAATACATTCTTTCTGAGTGAAAACGTCCTTCAAAGCAAAACGCCCCCAAAGGAACAAAAAGTCCAAATTTGACCCAAAATTAAACAGCGACCTTTTGGGACGAAGATTACCACTTTTTCGGGTGGAAACAACAGCCTTCCAAGCAAAACGCCAGCAAAAGGCCCAAAAACGTAGAGTTTGACAAGAAAATTCAACTGTGTCCGTTTCGGAGAAAAAATACCCTTTTTTTGGGGAATAAAACGCCCTTCAGCGCAAATCTCCCCCAAGAGGCAAAAAAAAAAAAAAAAAAAACAGTGTCTGACAAGAGAAAATTCAACTGCGTCTGTTTTGGGCGAAAATTACAACTTTTTGGAGTTGAAATGTCCTAGAAAGCAAGATGGCCCCAAAAAGGGACAAGCTGACCAAGTTTGAACCGAAAATTAAACTGCAACCTTTCGAGACGAAAAATACCACTTTTCGGGGGTGGAAACGGCCTTGAAAGAAAAACGCCCCCAAAAGGCCCATTAACGCCAAGTTTGAAAGAAAAAAAAAAATCAACAGTGTCCGTTTCGGACGAAAATTACCACTTTTTTTAGTGGAAACGTCCTTCAAAGCAAAACACCCCCAAAAGGTACAAAAAGACAAAGTTTGACCCGATAATTAAACTGCGACCTTTCGGCATGAAAAATACCAATTTTTGTGTTGGAATCGGCCTTCGTTGAGAAACGCCTCCGAAAGGCCCATTGACGATAAGTTTGACTAGAAAATTCAACAGAGTCCGTTTCGGACGAAAAATATAACTTTTTTGGGATAAAATGGCCTCAGAGCAAAACGGCCCTAAGATGCAGAAGAAGGCCAGTTTTTACTAGAAAATTCAACTGCGTCCGTTTTGAATTAAAAATACCTGTTTTTTGGATGGCACGGCCTTCGGAGCTGAACACCCCTAAAAGTCCCAAAAAGAGCATGTTTGACTAAAAAATGAATTTTGTCCGTTTCGGACGAAAAGTACAAGTTTTTTTTGAGTGGAAACGTCCTTCAAAGCAAAACATCCCCAAAGGGGAGAAGAAGACCAAGTTTGACCCAAAAATTAAACCGCGACCTTTCAGGACGAAAAATACCACTTTTTCGGGTGGAAACTGCCATCAGAGCAAAATGCTCCCGAAAGGCCCAAAAATGCCAAGTTTGATAAGAAAATTCAGCTGTGTCCATTTCGGACAAAAAAATACAACTTTGTTTTGGGATAATACGGCTTGATAAGAAAATTAAACTGCGTCCTTTTTGCACAACAATTACCACTTTTTTGAGTGAAAGCGTCATTCGAAGCAAAACACTCCCAAAAGGTACAAAAAGAAAAAGTTTGACTCGATAATTAAACCGCGACCTTTCGGCATGAAAATACCACCTTTTGTGTTGGAATCGACCTTCGTAGAGAAACGCCTCCAAAAGGCCCAATGACGCTAAGTTTGACTAGAAAATTCAACTGCATCCGTTCTGGACGAAAAATATCACCTTTTTTGTGTGGAAAAGGTCATCGCATTTAAGCACCCCAAAAAGACCAAGTTTGATAAAAAAAAAAAAAAAATGAACTGTGTCCGCCGTGGAAGAAAAATACATTCTTTCTGAGTGAAAACGTCCTTCAAAGCAAAACGCCCCCAAAAGGAACAAAAAGTCCAAATTTGACCCAAAAATTAAACAGCGACCTTTTGGGACGAAGATTACCACTTTTTCGGGTGGAAACAACAGCCTTCCAAGCAAAACGCCAGCAAAAGGCCCAAAAACGTAGAGTTTGACAAGAAAATTCAACTGTGTCCGTTTCGGAGAAAAAATACCCTTTTTTTGGGGATAAAAACGCCCTTCAGCGCAAATCTCCCCCAAGAGGCAAAAAAAAAAAAAAAAAAACAGTGTCTGACAAGAGAAAATTCAACTGCGTCTGTTTTGGGCGAAAATTACAACTTTTTGGAGTTGAAATGTCCTAGAAAGCAAGATGGCCCCAAAAAGGGACAAGCTGACCAAGTTTGAACCGAAAATTAAACTGCAACCTTTCGAGACGAAAAATACCACTTTTCGGGGGTGGAAACGGCCTTGAAAGAAAAACGCCCCCAAAAGGCCCATTAACGCCAAGTTTGAAAGAAAAAAAAAAATCAACAGTGTCCGTTTCGGACGAAAATTACCACTTTTTTTAGTGGAAACGTCCTTCAAAGCAAAACACCCCCAAAAGGTACAAAAAGACAAAGTTTGACCCGATAATTAAACTGCGACCTTTCGGCATGAAAAATACCAATTTTTGTGTTGGAATCGGCCTTCGTTGAGAAACGCCTCCGAAAGGCCCATTGACGATAAGTTTGACTAGAAAATTCAACAGAGTCCGTTTCGGACGAAAAATATAACTTTTTTGGGATAAAATGGCCTCAGAGCAAAACGGCCCTAAGATGCAGAAGAAGGCCAGTTTTTACTAGAAAATTCAACTGCGTCCGTTTTGAATTAAAAATACCTGTTTTTTGGATGGCACGGCCTTCGGAGCTGAACACCCCTAAAAGTCCCAAAAAGAGCATGTTTGACTAAAAAATGAATTTTGTCCGTTTCGGACGAAAAGTACAAGTTTTTTTTGAGTGGAAACGTCCTTCAAAGCAAAACATCCCCAAAGGGGAGAAGAAGACCAAGTTTGACCCAAAAATTAAACCGCGACCTTTCAGGACGAAAAATACCACTTTTTCGGGTGGAAACTGCCATCAGAGCAAAATGCTCCCGAAAGGCCCAAAAATGCCAAGTTTGATAAGAAAATTCAGCTGTGTCCATTTCGGACAAAAAATACAACTTTGTTTTGGGATAATACGGCTTGCAGAGGTAAACGCCCCCCAAAGGCAAAAAACGATCAAGTTTGAGTAGAAAATTAACTGCGTCCTTTTTGCACAAAAATTACCACTTTTTTGAGTGAAAACGTCATTCGAAGCAAAACACTCCCAAAAGGTACAAAAAGAAAAAGTTTGACTCGATAATTAAACCGCGACCTTTCGGCATGAAAAATACCACCTTTTGTGTTGGAATCGACCTTCGTAGAGAAACGCCTCCAAAAGGCCCAATGACGCTAAGTTTGACTAGAAAATTCAACTGCATCCGTTCTGGACGAAAAATATCACCTTTTTTGTGTGGAAAAGGTCATCGCATTTAAGCACCCCAAAAAGACCAAGTTTGATAAAAAAAAAAAAAAAATGAACTGTGTCCGCCGTGGAAGAAAAATACATTCTTTCTGAGTGAAAACGTCCTTCAAAGCAAAACGCCCCCAAAAGGAACAAAAAGTCCAAATTTGACCCAAAAATTAAACAGCGACCTTTTGGGACGAAGATTACCACTTTTTCGGGTGGAAACAACAGCCTTCCAAGCAAAACGCCAGCAAAAGGCCCAAAAACGTAGAGTTTGACAAGAAAATTCAACTGTGTCCGTTTCGGAGAAAAAATACCCTTTTTTTGGGGATAAAAACGCCCTTCAGCGCAAATCTCCCCCAAGAGGCAAAAAAAAAAAAAAAAAACAGTGTCTGACAAGAGAAAATTCAACTGCGTCTGTTTTGGGCGAAAATTACAACTTTTTGGAGTTGAAATGTCCTAGAAAGCAAGATGGCCCCAAAAAGGGACAAGCTGACCAAGTTTGAACCGAAAATTAAACTGCAACCTTTCGAGACGAAAAATACCACTTTTCGGGGGTGGAAACGGCCTTGAAAGAAAAACGCCCCCAAAAGGCCCATTAACGCCAAGTTTGAAAGAAAAAAAAAAATCAACAGTGTCCGTTTCGGACGAAAATTACCACTTTTTTTAGTGGAAACGTCCTTCAAAGCAAAACACCCCCAAAAGGTACAAAAAGACAAAGTTTGACCCGATAATTAAACTGCGACCTTTCGGCATGAAAAATACCAATTTTTGTGTTGGAATCGGCCTTCGTTGAGAAACGCCTCCGAAAGGCCCATTGACGATAAGTTTGACTAGAAAATTCAACAGAGTCCGTTTCGGACGAAAAATATAACTTTTTTGGGATAAAATGGCCTCAGAGCAAAACGGCCCTAAGATGCAGAAGAAGGCCAGTTTTTACTAGAAAATTCAACTGCGTCCGTTTTGAATTAAAAATACCTGTTTTTTGGATGGCACGGCCTTCGGAGCTGAACACCCCTAAAAGTCCCAAAAAGAGCATGTTTGACTAAAAAATGAATTTTGTCCGTTTCGGACGAAAAGTACAAGTTTTTTTTGAGTGGAAACGTCCTTCAAAGCAAAACATCCCCAAAGGGGAGAAGAAGACCAAGTTTGACCCAAAAATTAAACCGCGACCTTTCAGGACGAAAAATACCACTTTTTCGGGTGGAAACTGCCATCAGAGCAAAATGCTCCCGAAAGGCCCAAAAATGCCAAGTTTGATAAGAAAATTCAGCTGTGTCCATTTCGGACAAAAAATACAACTTTGTTTTGGGATAATACGGCTTGCAGAGGTAAACGCCCCCCAAAGGCAAAAAACGATCAAGTTTGAGTAGAAAATTAAACTGCGTCCTTTTTGCACAAAAATTACCACTTTTTTGAGTGAAAACGTCATTCGAAGCAAAACACTCCCAAAAGGTACAAAAAGAAAAAGTTTGACTCGATAATTAAACCGCGACCTTTCGGCATGAAAAATACCACCTTTTGTGTTGGAATCGACCTTCGTAGAGAAACGCCTCCAAAAGGCCCAATGACGCTAAGTTTGACTAGAAAATTCAACTGCATCCGTTCTGGACGAAAAATATCACCTTTTTTGTGTGGAAAAGGTCATCGCATTTAAGCACCCCAAAAAGACCAAGTTTGATAAAAAAAAAAAAAAAATGAACTGTGTCCGCCGTGGAAGAAAAATACATTCTTTCTGAGTGAAAACGTCCTTCAAAGCAAAACGCCCCCAAAAGGAACAAAAAGTCCAAATTTGACCCAAAAATTAAACAGCGACCTTTTGGGACGAAGATTACCACTTTTTCGGGTGGAAACAACAGCCTTCCAAGCAAAACGCCAGCAAAAGGCCCAAAAACGTAGAGTTTGACAAGAAAATTCAACTGTGTCCGTTTCGGAGAAAAAATACCCTTTTTTTGGGGATAAAACGCCCTTCAGCGCAAATCTCCCCCAAGAGGCAAAAAAAAAAAAAAAAAACAGTGTCTGACAAGAGAAAATTCAACTGCGTCTGTTTTGGGCGAAAATTACAACTTTTTGGAGTTGAAATGTCCTAGAAAGCAAGATGGCCCCAAAAAGGGACAAGCTGACCAAGTTTGAACCGAAAATTAAACTGCAACCTTTCGAGACGAAAAATACCACTTTTCGGGGGTGGAAACGGCCTTGAAAGAAAAACGCCCCCAAAAGGCCCATTAACGCCAAGTTTGAAAGAAAAAAAAAAATCAACAGTGTCCGTTTCGGACGAAAATTACCACTTTTTTTAGTGGAAACGTCCTTCAAAGCAAAACACCCCCAAAAGGTACAAAAAGACAAAGTTTGACCCGATAATTAAACTGCGACCTTTCGGCATGAAAAATACCAATTTTTGTGTTGGAATCGGCCTTCGTTGAGAAACGCCTCCGAAAGGCCCATTGACGATAAGTTTGACTAGAAAATTCAACAGAGTCCGTTTCGGACGAAAAATATAACTTTTTTGGGATAAAATGGCCTCAGAGCAAAACGGCCCTAAGATGCAGAAGAAGGCCAGTTTTTACTAGAAAATTCAACTGCGTCCGTTTTGAATTAAAAATACCTGTTTTTTGGATGGCACGGCCTTCGGAGCTGAACACCCCTAAAAGTCCCAAAAAGAGCATGTTTGACTAAAAAATGAATTTTGTCCGTTTCGGACGAAAAGTACAAGTTTTTTTTGAGTGGAAACGTCCTTCAAAGCAAAACATCCCCAAAGGGGAGAAGAAGACCAAGTTTGACCCAAAAATTAAACCGCGACCTTTCAGGACGAAAAATACCACTTTTTCGGGTGGAAACTGCCATCAGAGCAAAATGCTCCCGAAAGGCCCAAAAATGCCAAGTTTGATAAGAAAATTCAGCTGTGTCCATTTCGGACAAAAAATACAACTTTGTTTTGGGATAATACGGCTTGATAAGAAAATTAAACTGCGTCCTTTTTGCACAACAATTACCACTTTTTTGAGTGAAAACGTCATTCGAAGCAAAACACTCCCAAAAGGTACAAAAAGAAAAAGTTTGACTCGATAATTAAACCGCGACCTTTCGGCATGAAAAATACCACCTTTTGTGTTGGAATCGACCTTCGTAGAGAAACGCCTCCAAAAGGCCCAATGACGCTAAGTTTGACTAGAAAATTCAACTGCATCCGTTCTGGACGAAAAATATCACCTTTTTTGTGTGGAAAAGGTCATCGCATTTAGGCACCCCAAAAAGACCAAGTTTGATAAAAAAAAAAAAAAAATGAACTGTGTCCGCCGTGGAAGAAAAATACATTCTTTCTGAGTGAAAACGTCCTTCAAAGCAAAACGCCCCCAAAAGGAACAAAAAGTCCAAATTTGACCCAAAAATTAAACAGCGACCTTTTGGGACGAAGATTACCACTTTTTCGGGTGGAAACAACAGCCTTCCAAGCAAAACGCCAGCAAAAGGCCCAAAAACGTAGAGTTTGACAAGAAAATTCAACTGTGTCCGTTTCGGAGAAAAAATACCCTTTTTTTGGGGATAAAAACGCCCTTCAGCGCAAATCTCCCCCAAGAGGCAAAAAAAAAAAAAAAAAACAGTGTCTGACAAGAGAAAATTCAACTGCGTCTGTTTTGGGCGAAAATTACAACTTTTTGGAGTTGAAATGTCCTAGAAAGCAAGATGGCCCCAAAAAGGGACAAGCTGACCAAGTTTGAACCGAAAATTAAACTGCAACCTTTCGAGACGAAAAATACCACTTTTCGGGGGTGGAAACGGCCTTGAAAGAAAAACGCCCCCAAAAGGCCCATTAACGCCAAGTTTGAAAGAAAAAAAAAAATCAACAGTGTCCGTTTCGGACGAAAATTACCACTTTTTTTAGTGGAAACGTCCTTCAAAGCAAAACACCCCCAAAAGGTACAAAAAGACAAAGTTTGACCCGATAATTAAACTGCGACCTTTCGGCATGAAAAATACCAATTTTTGTGTTGGAATCGGCCTTCGTTGAGAAACGCCTCCGAAAGGCCCATTGACGATAAGTTTGACTAGAAAATTCAACAGAGTCCGTTTCGGACGAAAAATATAACTTTTTTGGGATAAAATGGCCTCAGAGCAAAACGGCCCTAAGATGCAGAAGAAGGCCGGTTTTTACTAGAAAATTCAACTGCGTCCGTTTTGAATTAAAAATACCTGTTTTTTGGATGGCACGGCCTTCGGAGCTGAACACCCCTAAAAGTCCCAAAAAGAGCATGTTTGACTAAAAATGAATTTTGTCCGTTTCGGACGAAAAGTACAAGTTTTTTTTGAGTGGAAACGTCCTTCAAAGCAAAACATCCCCAAAGGGGAGAAGAAGACCAAGTTTGACCCAAAAATTAAACCGCGACCTTTCAGGACGAAAAATACCACTTTTTCGGGTGGAAACTGCCATCAGAGCAAAATGCTCCCGAAAGGCCCAAAAATGCCAAGTTTGATAAGAAAATTCAGCTGTGTCCATTTCGGACAAAAAATACAACTTTGTTTTGGGATAATACGGCTTGCAGAGGTAAACGCCCCCCAAAGGCAAAAAACGATCAAGTTTGAGTAGAAAATTAAACTGCGTCCTTTTTGCACAAAAATTACCACTTTTTTGAGTGAAAACGTCATTCGAAGCAAAACACTCCCAAAAGGTACAAAAAGAAAAAGTTTGACTCGATAATTAAACCGCGACCTTTCGGCATGAAAAATACCACCTTTTGTGTTGGAATCGACCTTCGTAGAGAAACGCCTCCAAAAGGCCCAATGACGCTAAGTTTGACTAGAAAATTCAACTGCATCCGTTCTGGACGAAAAATATCACCTTTTTTGTGTGGAAAAGGTCATCGCATTTAAGCACCCCAAAAAGACCAAGTTTGATAAAAAAAAAAAAAAATGAACTGTGTCCGCCGTGGAAGAAAAATACATTCTTTCTGAGTGAAAACGTCCTTCAAAGCAAAACGCCCCCAAAAGGAACAAAAAGTCCAAATTTGACCCAAAAATTAAACAGCGACCTTTTGGGACGAAGATTACCACTTTTTCGGGTGGAAACAACAGCCTTCCAAGCAAAACGCCAGCAAAAGGCCCAAAAACGTAGAGTTTGACAAGAAAATTCAACTGTGTCCGTTTCGGAGAAAAAATACCCTTTTTTTGGGGATAAAAACGCCCTTCAGCGCAAATCTCCCCCAAGAGGCAAAAAAAAAAAAAAAAACAGTGTCTGACAAGAGAAAATTCAACTGCGTCTGTTTTGGGCGAAAATTACAACTTTTTGGAGTTGAAATGTCCTAGAAAGCAAGATGGCCCCAAAAAGGGACAAGCTGACCAAGTTTGAACCGAAAATTAAACTGCAACCTTTCGAGACGAAAAATACCACTTTTCGGGGGTGGAAACGGCCTTGAAAGAAAAACGCCCCCAAAAGGCCCATTAACGCCAAGTTTGAAAGAAAAAAAAAATCAACAGTGTCCGTTTCGGACGAAAATTACCACTTTTTTTAGTGGAAACGTCCTTCAAAGCAAAACACCCCCAAAAGGTACAAAAAGACAAAGTTTGACCCGATAATTAAACTGCGACCTTTCGGCATGAAAAATACCAATTTTTGTGTTGGAATCGGCCTTCGTTGAGAAACGCCTCCGAAAGGCCCATTGACGATAAGTTTGACTAGAAAATTCAACAGAGTCCGTTTCGGACGAAAAATATAACTTTTTTGGGATAAAATGGCCTCAGAGCAAAACGGCCCTAAGATGCAGAAGAAGGCCAGTTTTTACTAGAAAATTCAACTGCGTCCGTTTTGAATTAAAAATACCTGTTTTTTGGATGGCACGGCCTTCGGAGCTGAACACCCCTAAAAGTCCCAAAAAGAGCATGTTTGACTAAAAAATGAATTTTGTCCGTTTCGGACGAAAAGTACAAGTTTTTTTTGAGTGGAAACGTCCTTCAAAGCAAAACATCCCCAAAGGGGAGAAGAAGACCAAGTTTGACCCAAAAATTAAACCGCGACCTTTCAGGACGAAAAATACCACTTTTTCGGGTGGAAACTGCCATCAGAGCAAAATGCTCCCGAAAGGCCCAAAAATGCCAAGTTTGATAAGAAAATTCAGCTGTGTCCATTTCGGACAAAAAATACAACTTTGTTTTGGGATAATACGGCTTGATAAGAAAATTAAACTGCGTCCTTTTTGCACAACAATTACCACTTTTTTGAGTGAAAACGTCATTCGAAGCAAAACACTCCCAAAAGGTACAAAAAGAAAAAGTTTGACTCGATAATTAAACCGCGACCTTTCGGCATGAAAAATACCACCTTTTGTGTTGGAATCGACCTTCGTAGAGAAACGCCTCCAAAAGGCCCAATGACGCTAAGTTTGACTAGAAAATTCAACTGCATCCGTTCTGGACGAAAAATATCACCTTTTTTGTGTGGAAAAGGTCATCGCATTTAAGCACCCCAAAAAGACCAAGTTTGATAAAAAAAAAAAAAAATGAACTGTGTCCGCCGTGGAAGAAAAATACATTCTTTCTGAGTGAAAACGTCCTTCAAAGCAAAACGCCCCCAAAAGGAACAAAAAGTCCAAATTTGACCCAAAAATTAAACAGCGACCTTTTGGGACGAAGATTACCACTTTTTCGGGTGGAAACAACAGCCTTCCAAGCAAAACGCCAGCAAAAGGCCCAAAAACGTAGAGTTTGACAAGAAAATTCAACTGTGTCCGTTTCGGAGAAAAAATACCCTTTTTTTGGGGATAAAACGCCCTTCAGCGCAAATCTCCCCCAAGAGGCAAAAAAAAAAAAAAAAAACAGTGTCTGACAAGAGAAAATTCAACTGCGTCTGTTTTGGGCGAAAATTACAACTTTTTGGAGTTGAAATGTCCTAGAAAGCAAGATGGCCCCAAAAAGGGACAAGCTGACCAAGTTTGAACCGAAAATTAAACTGCAACCTTTCGAGACGAAAAATACCACTTTTCGGGGGTGGAAACGGCCTTGAAAGAAAAACGCCCCCAAAAGGCCCATTAACGCCAAGTTTGAAAGAAAAAAAAAATCAACAGTGTCCGTTTCGGACGAAAATTACCACTTTTTTTTAGTGGAAACGTCCTTCAAAGCAAAACACCCCCAAAAGGTACAAAAAGACAAAGTTTGACCCGATAATTAAACTGCGACCTTTCGGCATGAAAAATACCAATTTTTGTGTTGGAATCGGCCTTCGTTGAGAAACGCCTCCGAAAGGCCCATTGACGATAAGTTTGACTAGAAAATTCAACAGAGTCCGTTTCGGACGAAAAATATAACTTTTTTGGGATAAAATGGCCTCAGAGCAAAACGGCCCTAAGATGCAGAAGAAGGCCAGTTTTTACTAGAAAATTCAACTGCGTCCGTTTTGAATTAAAAATACCTGTTTTTTGGATGGCACGGCCTT
This sequence comes from Eucommia ulmoides, assembly GCA_016647705.1. Classification (NCBI taxonomy): domain Eukaryota; kingdom Viridiplantae; phylum Streptophyta; class Magnoliopsida; order Garryales; family Eucommiaceae; genus Eucommia; species Eucommia ulmoides. Next base: position 10,594 of record JAENRU010000252.1, on the reverse strand, counting down.
CGGAGCTGAACACCCCTAAAAGTCCCAAAAAGAGCATGTTTGACTAAAAAATGAATTTTGTCCGTTTCGGACGAAAAGTACAAGTTTTTTTTGAGTGGAAACGTCCTTCAAAGCAAAACATCCCCAAAGGGGAGAAGAAGACCAAGTTTGACCCAAAAATTAAACCGCGACCTTTCAGGACGAAAAATACCACTTTTTCGGGTGGAAACTGCCATCAGAGCAAAATGCTCCCGAAAGGCCCAAAAATGCCAAGTTTGATAAGAAAATTCAGCTGTGTCCATTTCGGACAAAAAATACAACTTTGTTTTGGGATAATACGGCTTGCAGAGGTAAACGCCCCCCAAAGGCAAAAAACGATCAAGTTTGAGTAGAAAATTAAACTGCGTCCTTTTTGCACAAAAATTACCACTTTTTTGAGTGAAAACGTCATTCGAAGCAAAACACTCCCAAAAGGTACAAAAAGAAAAAGTTTGACTCGATAATTAAACCGCGACCTTTCGGCATGAAAAATACCACCTTTTGTGTTGGAATCGACCTTCGTAGAGAAACGCCTCCAAAAGGCCCAATGACGCTAAGTTTGACTAGAAAATTCAACTGCATCCGTTCTGGACGAAAAATATCACCTTTTTTGTGTGGAAAAGGTCATCGCATTTAAGCACCCCAAAAAGACCAAGTTTGATAAAAAAAAAAAAAAATGAACTGTGTCCGCCGTGGAAGAAAAATACATTCTTTCTGAGTGAAAACGTCCTTCAAAGCAAAACGCCCCCAAAAGGAACAAAAAGTCCAAATTTGACCCAAAAATTAAACAGCGACCTTTTGGGACGAAGATTACCACTTTTTCGGGTGGAAACAACAGCCTTCCAAGCAAAACGCCAGCAAAAGGCCCAAAAACGTAGAGTTTGACAAGAAAATTCAACTGTGTCCGTTTCGGAGAAAAAATACCCTTTTTTTGGGGAAAAAACGCCCTTCAGCGCAAATCTCCCCCAAGAGGCAAAAAAAAAAAAAAAAACAGTGTCTGACAAGAGAAAATTCAACTGCGTCTGTTTTGGGCGAAAATTACAACTTTTTGGAGTTGAAATGTCCTAGAAAGCAAGATGGCCCCAAAAAGGGACAAGCTGACCAAGTTTGAACCGAAAATTAAACTGCAACCTTTCGAGACGAAAAATACCACTTTTCGGGGGTGGAAACGGCCTTGAAAGAAAAACGCCCCCAAAAGGCCCATTAACGCCAAGTTTGAAAGAAAAAAAAAATCAACAGTGTCCGTTTCGGACGAAAATTACCACTTTTTTTAGTGGAAACGTCCTTCAAAGCAAAACACCCCCAAAAGGTACAAAAAGACAAAGTTTGACCCGATAATTAAACTGCGACCTTTCGGCATGAAAAATACCAATTTTTGTGTTGGAATCGGCCTTCGTTGAGAAACGCCTCCGAAAGGCCCATTGACGATAAGTTTGACTAGAAAATTCAACAGAGTCCGTTTCGGACGAAAAATATAACTTTTTTGGGATAAAATGGCCTCAGAGCAAAACGGCCCTAAGATGCAGAAGAAGGCCAGTTTTTACTAGAAAATTCAACTGCGTCCGTTTTGAATTAAAAATACCTGTTTTTTGGATGGCACGGCCTTCGGAGCTGAACACCCCTAAAAGTCCCAAAAAGAGCATGTTTGACTAAAAAATGAATTTTGTCCGTTTCGGACGAAAAGTACAAGTTTTTTTTGAGTGGAAACGTCCTTCAAAGCAAAACATCCCCAAAGGGGAGAAGAAGACCAAGTTTGACCCAAAAATTAAACCGCGACCTTTCAGGACGAAAAATACCACTTTTTCGGGTGGAAACTGCCATCAGAGCAAAATGCTCCCGAAAGGCCCAAAAATGCCAAGTTTGATAAGAAAATTCAGCTGTGTCCATTTCGGACAAAAAATACAACTTTGTTTTGGGATAATACGGCTTGATAAGAAAATTAAACTGCGTCCTTTTTGCACAACAATTACCACTTTTTTGAGTGAAAACGTCATTCGAAGCAAAACACTCCCAAAAGGTACAAAAAGAAAAAGTTTGACTCGATAATTAAACCGCGACCTTTCGGCATGAAAAATACCACCTTTTGTGTTGGAATCGACCTTCGTAGAGAAACGCCTCCAAAAGGCCCAATGACGCTAAGTTTGACTAGAAAATTCAACTGCATCCGTTCTGGACGAAAAATATCACCTTTTTTGTGTGGAAAAGGTCATCGCATTTAGGCACCCCAAAAAGACCAAGTTTGATAAAAAAAAAAAAAAATGAACTGTGTCCGCCGTGGAAGAAAAATACATTCTTTCCGAGTGAAAACGTCCTTCAAAGCAAAACGCCCCCAAAAGGAACAAAAAGTCCAAATTTGACCCAAAAATTAAACAGCGACCTTTTGGGACGAAGATTACCACTTTTTCGGGTGGAAACAACAGCCTTCCAAGCAAAACGCCAGCAAAAGGCCCAAAAACGTAGAGTTTGACAAGAAAATTCAACTGTGTCCGTTTCGGAGAAAAAATACCCTTTTTTTGGGGATAAAACGCCCTTCAGCGCAAATCTCCCCCAAGAGGCAAAAAAAAAAAAAAAAACAGTGTCTGACAAGAGAAAATTCAACTGCGTCTGTTTTGGGCGAAAATTACAACTTTTTGGAGTTGAAATGTCCTAGAAAGCAAGATGGCCCCAAAAAGGGACAAGCTGACCAAGTTTGAACCGAAAATTAAACTGCAACCTTTCGAGACGAAAAATACCACTTTTCGGGGGTGGAAACGGCCTTGAAAGAAAAACGCCCCCAAAAGGCCCATTAACGCCAAGTTTGAAAGAAAAAAAAAAATCAACAGTGTCCGTTTCGGACGAAAATTACCACTTTTTTTAGTGGAAACGTCCTTCAAAGCAAAACACCCCCAAAAGGTACAAAAAGACAAAGTTTGACCCGATAATTAAACTGCGACCTTTCGGCATGAAAAATACCAATTTTTGTGTTGGAATCGGCCTTCGTTGAGAAACGCCTCCGAAAGGCCCATTGACGATAAGTTTGACTAGAAAATTCAACAGAGTCCGTTTCGGACGAAAAATATAACTTTTTTGGGATAAAATGGCCTCAGAGCAAAACGGCCCTAAGATGCAGAAGAAGGCCAGGTTTTTACTAGAAAATTCAACTGCGTCCGTTTTGAATTAAAAATACCTGTTTTTTGGATGGCACGGCCTTCGGAGCTGAACACCCCTAAAAGTCCCAAAAAGAGCATGTTTGACTAAAAAATGAATTTTGTCCGTTTCGGACGAAAAGTACAAGTTTTTTTTGAGTGGAAACGTCCTTCAAAGCAAAACATCCCCAAAGGGGAGAAGAAGACCAAGTTTGACCCAAAAATTAAACCGCGACCTTTCAGGACGAAAAATACCACTTTTTCGGGTGGAAACTGCCATCAGAGCAAAATGCTCCCGAAAGGCCCAAAAATGCCAAGTTTGATAAGAAAATTCAGCTGTGTCCATTTCGGACAAAAAATACAACTTTGTTTTGGGATAATACGGCTTGCAGAGGTAAACGCCCCCCAAAGGCAAAAAACGATCAAGTTTGAGTAGAAAATTAAACTGCGTCCTTTTTGCACAAAAATTACCACTTTTTTGAGTGAAAACGTCATTCGAAGCAAAACACTCCCAAAAGGTACAAAAAGAAAAAGTTTGACTCGATAATTAAACCGCGACCTTTCGGCATGAAAAATACCACCTTTTGTGTTGGAATCGACCTTCGTAGAGAAACGCCTCCAAAAGGCCCAATGACGCTAAGTTTGACTAGAAAATTCAACTGCATCCGTTCTGGACGAAAAATATCACCTTTTTTGTGTGGAAAAGGTCATCGCATTTAAGCACCCCAAAAAGACCAAGTTTGATAAAAAAAAAAAAAAATGAACTGTGTCCGCCGTGGAAGAAAAATACATTCTTTCTGAGTGAAAACGTCCTTCAAAGCAAAACGCCCCCAAAAGGAACAAAAAGTCCAAATTTGACCCAAAAATTAAACAGCGACCTTTTGGGACGAAGATTACCACTTTTTCGGGTGGAAACAACAGCCTTCCAAGCAAAACGCCAGCAAAAGGCCCAAAAACGTAGAGTTTGACAAGAAAATTCAACTGTGTCCGTTTCGGAGAAAAAATACCGTTTTTTTGGGGATAAAACGCCCTTCAGCGCAAATCTCCCCCAAGAGGCAAAAAAAAAAAAAAAAAACAGTGTCTGACAAGAGAAAATTCAACTGCGTCTGTTTTGGGCGAAAATTACAACTTTTTGGAGTTGAAATGTCCTAGAAAGCAAGATGGCCCCAAAAAGGGACAAGCTGACCAAGTTTGAACCGAAAATTAAACTGCAACCTTTCGAGACGAAAAATACCACTTTTCGGGGGTGGAAACGGCCTTGAAAGAAAAACGCCCCCAAAAGGCCCATTAACGCCAAGTTTGAAAGAAAAAAAAAAATCAACAGTGTCCGTTTCGGACGAAAATTACCACTTTTTTTAGTGGAAACGTCCTTCAAAGCAAAACACCCCCAAAAGGTACAAAAAGACAAAGTTTGACCCGATAATTAAACTGCGACCTTTCGGCATGAAAAATACCAATTTTTGTGTTGGAATCGGCCTTCGTTGAGAAACGCCTCCGAAAGGCCCATTGACGATAAGTTTGACTAGAAAATTCAACAGAGTCCGTTTCGGACGAAAAATATAACTTTTTTGGGATAAAATGGCCTCAGAGCAAAACGGCCCTAAGATGCAGAAGAAGGCCAGGTTTTTACTAGAAAATTCAACTGCGTCCGTTTTGAATTAAAAATACCTGTTTTTTGGATGGCACGGCCTTCGGAGCTGAACACCCCTAAAAGTCCCAAAAAGAGCATGTTTGACTAAAAAATGAATTTTGTCCGTTTCGGACGAAAAGTACAAGTTTTTTTTGAGTGGAAACGTCCTTCAAAGCAAAACATCCCCAAAGGGGAGAAGAAGACCAAGTTTGACCCAAAAATTAAACCGCGACCTTTCAGGACGAAAAATACCACTTTTTCGGGTGGAAACTGCCATCAGAGCAAAATGCTCCCGAAAGGCCCAAAAATGCCAAGTTTGATAAGAAAATTCAGCTGTGTCCATTTCGGACAAAAAATACAACTTTGTTTTGGGATAATACGGCTTGCAGAGGTAAACGCCCCCCAAAGGCAAAAACGATCAAGTTTGAGTAGAAAATTAACTGCGTCCTTTTTGCACAACAATTACCACTTTTTTGAGTGAAAACGTCATTCGAAGCAAAACACTCCCAAAAGGTACAAAAAGAAAAAGTTTGACTCGATAATTAAACCGCGACCTTTCGGCATGAAAAATACCACCTTTTGTGTTGGAATCGACCTTCGTAGAGAAACGCCTCCAAAAGGCCCAATGACGCTAAGTTTGACTAGAAAATTCAACTGCATCCGTTCTGGACGAAAAATATCACCTTTTTTGTGTGGAAAAGGTCATCGCATTTAAGGCACCCCAAAAAGACCAAGTTTGATAAAAAAAAAAAAAAATGAACTGTGTCCGCCGTGGAAGAAAAATACATTCTTTCTGAGTGAAAACGTCCTTCAAAGCAAAACGCCCCCAAAAGGAACAAAAAGTCCAAATTTGACCCAAAAATTAAACAGCGACCTTTTGGGACGAAGATTACCACTTTTTCGGGTGGAAACAACAGCCTTCCAAGCAAAACGCCAGCAAAAGGCCCAAAAACGTAGAGTTTGACAAGAAAATTCAACTGTGTCCGTTTCGGAGAAAAAATACCCTTTTTTTGGGGAAAAAACGCCCTTCAGCGCAAATCTCCCCCAAGAGGCAAAAAAAAAAAAAAAAAACAGTGTCTGACAAGAGAAAATTCAACTGCGTCTGTTTTGGGCGAAAATTACAACTTTTTGGAGTTGAAATGTCCTAGAAAGCAAGATGGCCCCAAAAAGGGACAAGCTGACCAAGTTTGAACCGAAAATTAAACTGCAACCTTTCGAGACGAAAAATACCACTTTTCGGGGGTGGAAACGGCCTTGAAAGAAAAACGCCCCCAAAAGGCCCATTAACGCCAAGTTTGAAAGAAAAAAAAAATCAACAGTGTCCGTTTCGGACGAAAATTACCACTTTTTTTAGTGGAAACGTCCTTCAAAGCAAAACACCCCCAAAAGGTACAAAAAGACAAAGTTTGACCCGATAATTAAACTGCGACCTTTCGGCATGAAAAATACCAATTTTTGTGTTGGAATCGGCCTTCGTTGAGAAACGCCTCCGAAAGGCCCATTGACGATAAGTTTGACTAGAAAATTCAACAGAGTCCGTTTCGGACGAAAAATATAACTTTTTTGGGATAAAATGGCCTCAGAGCAAAACGGCCCTAAGATGCAGAAGAAGGCCAGTTTTTACTAGAAAATTCAACTGCGTCCGTTTTGAATTAAAAATACCTGTTTTTTGGATGGCACGGCCTTCGGAGCTGAACACCCCTAAAAGTCCCAAAAAGAGCATGTTTGACTAAAAAATGAATTTTGTCCGTTTCGGACGAAAAGTACAAGTTTTTTTTGAGTGGAAACGTCCTTCAAAGCAAAACATCCCCAAAGGGGAGAAGAAGACCAAGTTTGACCCAAAAATTAAACCGCGACCTTTCAGGACGAAAAATACCACTTTTTCGGGTGGAAACTGCCATCAGAGCAAAATGCTCCCGAAAGGCCCAAAAATGCCAAGTTTGATAAGAAAATTCAGCTGTGTCCATTTCGGACAAAAAATACAACTTTGTTTTGGGATAATACGGCTTGCAGAGGTAAACGCCCCCCAAAGGCAAAAAACGATCAAGTTTGAGTAGAAAATTAAACTGCGTCCTTTTTGCACAAAAATTACCACTTTTTTGAGTGAAAACGTCATTCGAAGCAAAACACTCCCAAAAGGTACAAAAAGAAAAAGTTTGACTCGATAATTAAACCGCGACCTTTCGGCATGAAAAATACCACCTTTTGTGTTGGAATCGACCTTCGTAGAGAAACGCCTCCAAAAGGCCCAATGACGCTAAGTTTGACTAGAAAATTCAACTGCATCCGTTCTGGACGAAAAATATCACCTTTTTTGTGTGGAAAAGGTCATCGCATTTAGGCACCCCAAAAAGACCAAGTTTGATAAAAAAAAAAAAAAAATGAACTGTGTCCGCCGTGGAAGAAAAATACATTCTTTCCTGAGTGAAAACGTCCTTCAAAGCAAAACGCCCCCAAAAGGAACAAAAAGTCCAAATTTGACCCAAAAATTAAACAGCGACCTTTTGGGACGAAGATTACCACTTTTTCGGGTGGAAACAACAGCCTTCCAAGCAAAACGCCAGCAAAAGGCCCAAAAACGTAGAGTTTGACAAGAAAATTCAACTGTGTCCGTTTCGGAGAAAAAATACCCTTTTTTTGGGGAAAAAACGCCCTTCAGCGCAAATCTCCCCCAAGAGGCAAAAAAAAAAAAAAAAACAGTGTCTGACAAGAGAAAATTCAACTGCGTCTGTTTTGGGCGAAAATTACAACTTTTTGGAGTTGAAATGTCCTAGAAAGCAAGATGGCCCCAAAAAGGGACAAGCTGACCAAGTTTGAACCGAAAATTAAACTGCAACCTTTCGAGACGAAAAATACCACTTTTCGGGGGTGGAAACGGCCTTGAAAGAAAAACGCCCCCAAAAGGCCCATTAACGCCAAGTTTGAAAGAAAAAAAAAATCAACAGTGTCCGTTTCGGACGAAAATTACCACTTTTTTTAGTGGAAACGTCCTTCAAAGCAAAACACCCCCAAAAGGTACAAAAAGACAAAGTTTGACCCGATAATTAAACTGCGACCTTTCGGCATGAAAAATACCAATTTTTGTGTTGGAATCGGCCTTCGTTGAGAAACGCCTCCGAAAGGCCCATTGACGATAAGTTTGACTAGAAAATTCAACAGAGTCCGTTTCGGACGAAAAATATAACTTTTTTGGGATAAAATGGCCTCAGAGCAAAACGGCCCTAAGATGCAGAAGAAGGCCAGTTTTTACTAGAAAATTCAACTGCGTCCGTTTTGAATTAAAAATACCTGTTTTTTGGATGGCACGGCCTTCGGAGCTGAACACCCCTAAAAGTCCCAAAAAGAGCATGTTTGACTAAAAAATGAATTTTGTCCGTTTCGGACGAAAAGTACAAGTTTTTTTTGAGTGGAAACGTCCTTCAAAGCAAAACATCCCCAAAGGGGAGAAGAAGACCAAGTTTGACCCAAAAATTAAACCGCGACCTTTCAGGACGAAAAATACCACTTTTTCGGGTGGAAACTGCCATCAGAGCAAAATGCTCCCGAAAGGCCCAAAAATGCCAAGTTTGATAAGAAAATTCAGCTGTGTCCATTTCGGACAAAAAATACAACTTTGTTTTGGGATAATACGGCTTGATAAGAAAATTAAACTGCGTCCTTTTTGCACAACAATTACCACTTTTTTGAGTGAAAACGTCATTCGAAGCAAAACACTCCCAAAAGGTACAAAAAGAAAAAGTTTGACTCGATAATTAAACCGCGACCTTTCGGCATGAAAAATACCACCTTTTGTGTTGGAATCGACCTTCGTAGAGAAACGCCTCCAAAAGGCCCAATGACGCTAAGTTTGACTAGAAAATTCAACTGCATCCGTTCTGGACGAAAAATATCACCTTTTTTGTGTGGAAAAGGTCATCGCATTTAAGGCACCCCAAAAAGACCAAGTTTGATAAAAAAAAAAAAAAAATGAACTGTGTCCGCCGTGGAAGAAAAATACATTCTTTCTGAGTGAAAACGTCCTTCAAAGCAAAACGCCCCCAAAAGGAACAAAAAGTCCAAATTTGACCCAAAAATTAAACAGCGACCTTTTGGGACGAAGATTACCACTTTTTCGGGTGGAAACAACAGCCTTCCAAGCAAAACGCCAGCAAAAGGCCCAAAAACGTAGAGTTTGACAAGAAAATTCAACTGTGTCCGTTTCGGAGAAAAAATACCCTTTTTTTGGGGAAAAAACGCCCTTCAGCGCAAATCTCCCCCAAGAGGCAAAAAAAAAAAAAAAAACAGTGTCTGACAAGAGAAAATTCAACTGCGTCTGTTTTGGGCGAAAATTACAACTTTTTGGAGTTGAAATGTCCTAGAAAGCAAGATGGCCCCAAAAAGGGACAAGCTGACCAAGTTTGAACCGAAAATTAAACTGCAACCTTTCGAGACGAAAAATACCACTTTTCGGGGGTGGAAACGGCCTTGAAAGAAAAACGCCCCCAAAAGGCCCATTAACGCCAAGTTTGAAAGAAAAAAAAAATCAACAGTGTCCGTTTCGGACGAAAATTACCACTTTTTTTAGTGGAAACGTCCTTCAAAGCAAAACACCCCCAAAAGGTACAAAAAGACAAAGTTTGACCCGATAATTAAACTGCGACCTTTCGGCATGAAAAATACCAATTTTTGTGTTGGAATCGGCCTTCGTTGAGAAACGCCTCCGAAAGGCCCATTGACGATAAGTTTGACTAGAAAATTCAACAGAGTCCGTTTCGGACGAAAAATATAACTTTTTTGGGATAAAATGGCCTCAGAGCAAAACGGCCCTAAGATGCAGAAGAAGGCCAGTTTTTACTAGAAAATTCAACTGCGTCCGTTTTGAATTAAAAATACCTGTTTTTTGGATGGCACGGCCTTCGGAGCTGAACACCCCTAAAAGTCCCAAAAAGAGCATGTTTGACTAAAAAATGAATTTTGTCCGTTTCGGACGAAAAGTACAAGTTTTTTTTGAGTGGAAACGTCCTTCAAAGCAAAACATCCCCAAAGGGGAGAAGAAGACCAAGTTTGACCCAAAAATTAAACCGCGACCTTTCAGGACGAAAAATACCACTTTTCGGGTGGAAACTGCCATCAGAGCAAAATGCTCCCGAAAGGCCCAAAAATGCCAAGTTTGATAAAAAATTCAGCTGTGTCCATGGACATAATTTTCTTATCAAACTTGGCATTTTGCCTTTCGGGAGCATTTTGCTCTGATGGGCATTTTCCACCCGAAAAAGTGGTATTTTCGTCCTGAAAGGTCGCGGTTTAATTTTTGGGTCAACTTGGTCTTCTTCTCCCCTTTGGGGATGTTTTGCTTTGAAGGACGTTTCCACTCAAAAAAACTTGTACTTTTCGTCCGAAACGGACACAAAATTCATTTTTAGTCAACATGCCTTTTTGGGACTTTTAGGGTGTTCAGCTCCGAAGGCCGTGCCATCCAAAAAACAGGTATTTTAATTCAAAACGGACGCAGTTGAATTTTCTAGTAAAAACCGGCCTTCTTCTGCATCTTAGGGCCGTTTTGCTCTGAGGCCATTTTATCCCAAAAAGTTATATTTTTCGTCCGAAACGGACTCTGTTGAATTTCTAGTCAAACTTATCGTCAATGGGCCTTTCGGAGGCGTTTCTCAACGAAGGCCGATTCCAACAACAAAAATTGGTATTTTTCATGCCGAAAGGTCGCAGTTTAATTATCGGGTCAAACTTTGTCTTTTTGTACCTTTTGGGGGTGTTTTGCTTTGAAGGACGTTTCCACTAAAAAAAGCGGTAATTTTCGTCCGAAACGGACACTGTTGATTTTTTT
>JAENRU010000244.1:0-2500 GCA_016647705.1 Eucommia ulmoides | reverse complement strand
AATGCATGCAATGCAATGCACTATGCAAAGTGCAAATGCATTTGAAAATGCATGCAAGCCATCGTGCACTTTGCAATACAGACGCTGTGCCAACGGTGCGCCCTGTTTTGCCAACGTATTTTGCCAACGCTGCGGCCTATTTTGCCAACGGTGCGCCCTGTTTTGCCAACGTATTTTGCCAACGTATTTTGCCAGCGCTGCGCCCTATTTTGCCAACGGTGCGCCCTGTTTTGCCAACGTATTTCGCCAACGCTGCGGCCTATTTTGCCAACGGTGCGTCCTGTTTTGCCAACGTATTTTGCCAACGCTGCGGCCTGTTTTGCCAACGTATTTTGCCAACGCTGCGCCCTATTTTGCCAACGGTGCGCCCTGTTTTGCCAACGGTGTGCTAGACGCTGCGCCCTATTTTGCCAACGGTGCGCCCTATTTTGCCAACGGTGCGCCCTGTTTTGCCAACGGTGTGCTAGACGCTGCGCCCTATTTTGCCAACGCTGCGCCCTATTTTGCCAACGGTGCGCCCTGTTTTGCCAACGTATTTTCCCAACGCTGCGGCCTATTTTGCCAACGCTGCGCCCTATTTTGCCAACGGTGCGGCCTGTTTTGCCAACGTATTTTGCCAACGCTGCGCCCTATTTTTCCAACGGTGCGTCCTGTTTTGCCAACGTATTTTGCCAACGGTGCGCCCTATTTTGCCAACGTATTTTGCCAACGCTGCGGCCTATTTTGCCAACGGTGCGCCCTGTTTTGCCAACGTATTTTGCCAACGGTGCGGCCTGTTTTGCCAACGTATTTTGCCAACGCTGTGCCCTATTTTTCCAACGGTGCGTCCTGTTTTGCCAACGTATTTTGCCAACGCTGCGGCCTGTTTTGCCAACGTATTTTGCCAACGCTGCGCCCTATTTTGCCAACGGTGTGCTAGACGCTGCGCCCTATTTTGCCAACGGTGCGCCCTGTTTTGCCAACGGTGTGCTAGACGCTGCGCCCTATTTTGCCAACGCTGCGCCCTATTTTGCCAACGGTGCGCCCTATGCCCTGTTTTGCCAACGTATTTTCCCAACGCTGCGGCCTATTTTGCCAACGCTGCGCCCTATTTTGCCAACGGTGCGGCCTGTTTTGCCAACGTATTTGCCACGCTGTGCCTATTTTTCCAACGGTGCGTCCTGTTTTGCCAACGTATTTTGCCACGCTGCGCCCTATTTTGCCAACGTATTTTGCCAACGCTGCGGCCTATTTTGCCAACGGTGCGCCCTGTTTTGCCAACGTATTTTGCCAACGCTGCGCCCTATTTTTGCACAACGGTGCGCCCTGTTTGCCAACGGTGTGCTAGACGCTGCGCCCTATTTTGCCAACGGTTCGCCCTAGTTTTGGCCAACGGTGCGCCCTGTTTTGCCAACGGTGTGCTAGAACGCTGCGCCCTATTTTGCCAACGCTGCGCCCTATTTTGCCAACGCTGCGGCCTATTTTGCCAACGCTGCGGCCTGTTTTGCCAACGTATTTTGCCAACGCTGCGCCCTATTTTGCCAACGGTGCGGCCTGTTTTGCCAACGTATTTTGCCAACGCTGCGGCCTATTTTGCCAACGGTGCGGCCTGTTTTGCCAACGTATTTTGCCAACGCTGTGCCCTATTTTTCCAACGGTGCGTCCTGTTTTGCCAACGCTGCGCCCTATTTTGCCAACGTATTTTGCCAACGCTGCGGCCTATTTTGCCAACGGTGCGCCCTGTTTTGCCAACGGTGTGCTAGACACGGTGCCCTATTTTGCCAACGCTGCGCCCTATTTTGCCAACGGTGCGCCCTGTTTTGCCAACGGTGTGCTAGACGCTGCGCCCTATTTTGCCAACGCTGCGCCCTATTTTGCCAACGCTGCGGCCTACTTTGCCAACGCTGCGCCCTGTTTTGCCAACGTATTTTGCCAACGCTGCGCCCTATTTTGCCAACGCTGCGGCCTGTTTTGCCAACGTATTTTGCCAACGCTGCGCCCTATTTGCCCCTATTGTTTTGCCAACGCTGCGCCCTGTTTTGCCACGTATTTTGCCAACGCTGCGCCCTATTTTTCCAACGGTGCGCCCTGTTTTGCCACGTATTTTGCCAACGCTGCGCCCTATTTTGCCAACGTGCGTCCTGTTTTGCCAACGTATTTTGCCAACGCTGCGCCCTATTTTTCCAACGGTGCGTCCTGTTGTGCCAACCTATTTTGCCCCTGCCAACGCGCTTTTTGCGCCCTGTTTTGCCAACGTATTTTTCCAACGCTGTGGCCTATTTTGCCAACGGTGCGCCCTATTTTGCCAACGTATTTTGCCAACGCTGCGACCTATTTTGCCAACGCTGCGCCCTGTTTTGCCAACGCTGCGCCCTATTTTGCCAACGGTGCGCCCTGTTTTGCCAACGGTGTGCTAGACGCTGCGCCCTATTTTGCCAACGGTGCGCCCTATTTTGCCAACGCTGCGTCCTGTTTTGCCAACGTATTTTGCCAACGCTGCGGCCTATTTTGCCAACGGTGC
>JAENRU010000295.1:0-20711 GCA_016647705.1 Eucommia ulmoides | reverse complement strand
TTTTTTTTTTTCTTTCTTTTTTCTTTTTCTTCTTTCCTGTTTTTGTTTGTCGTTTTGCTGCAACCCACCGCCGACGAACCTCCGATCACGCCATCTTCATTTACCGCCCTCGTCGGTCGGCCATCCCCAATCAATCACACACACATACACACCCCCAAACGCCAAACACACGCATTCACCATCACTGTCATCTGATTCGCAACACACACACGGCACCCACAGCACACACACACACTGTCCGACCGACCGACGCATACAACCGATGACGATGCACACACACACTCGTCGAAAGAGCACGCTCACACCGTCAAGACTGAAGAACAACCACACACACGCACCACCGAACCTCAGAACAAAACACACACAATCACGCTCACCTCGCGAAGTTGACGGCACCCTCTCTCTCTCTACTCTCCACTCCGGCGACGACCACCTATAACGACTATAACACACAGAAAACACATACACACCCTTGATCACGTACCCACAACTAAACACTTACATACACAATCGGAACTCATACTTCCACTAACCGGTGACGATACAGTGACGATCGCCGATCATCCCACCGTCTGTGCGCGCCACACACATCAACAACACTGAAGAATACACACACACAATTTACCTACACCGACAACAATTGAATGGCCAACCAAAACACCCACCGGCGATCTCTATCTTTCTTCGTTTTTCCTACACCGGTGATCTCTCTCTCTCTCTCTACGATTTTTTCTATTTTTGATTTTGCCTACCCCTTCAGACGTGTGTGCATGAGTGTATATATAGATATAGAGAGAATTAGCCGCGTGTCCTCTCCCATGCTCGTTTGTTTAGACGTTTAAGAGTGTATATATATATATATATATACATACATAAATCACGATTCCTTCGTGAGAAAGAATAGAATTTTTATTCAAAATTACACTAATTCCCCCTCAATTCTCTTGAAGTTATTAATTAAGCCCAATTCTAGTTTTAATATTTTAAAAATTACAAATTAACCCCTAAACTTTAAATCGAATAATAAATAACGCTATCTACCTTGTTATTTTTGAAATATTATAAAATACGACTTAAATAAAAACCAGGGTCTTACAATCCTTCTCTCCTAAAAGAAATTTCGTCCTGAAATTTTCGTTCAAAACAAACGGAATTAAAATCTCAATCAAAATAATAATATTTCAGATTTGCACCGCATGGTCATATTAGTCACACTTAATTAGTAACCGCCAATTCACTTTCACACATCGCAATATTTTCATTCGCAATAACTCACCTTATATCCAACAACCGATAAATAGGGTGCACCTAGCACAACCAATCATCTTTCGGAAAAACAAAATCTCATGTTTCTCAAAGCTTCTGATGCGCTACTCTGATAAAATGATAATAAATAACAATATAGCTTGAACACATCATTTTAATCCTAGTGAATTGGGTCTATCTTATTTCGATAATAATTTTTCCCTAACTAACATGTATCTATTCCATCCAGTCAACCGATTCATAGCCACATTTTCATCTAGCATTTCAACCAACAAGTTCACAACCAATATCGTAAGCAACCATATTCATATCAAAATTTTCCGCAATACGTCAAACTGATCATGTATAAGAATTCCCTTCATGCCTCCATATTTAATCAAGTCCCTGACAAGGGCCACGCACTTCAATTCTATTTCAATCTACCTAAACATGCTTCAAACATATATCCACATATAAATATGAATTGAAGGACATAAATACGTCCTAACTACAAAAATTCGATACATCACAAAAGTCATTAGTTACTGACTATAAACTATTATACCTCCTTATGAAATTTCAGTGACCCCCCACGAGCTGACTCTGCTTAATGTTAGTAGTGGTTCAATACATCTAGTTTCGTTCTCCTATCTCAGTTCGGTTAATTTGATTGGGGCCCTACATCTTTTTCATACAGTGCTTTACACGATGCGACCTTGATCATTAAAAAGGTATTTATTATTTTAAACACATTTTATTAGTGCCACCTAATCCTCCTTGCTACCCGAAGATTCCCAAAACGCAACTCTTCAATATATTCTTCAATATTTGAAACGTATTTCTCGATTAACCGTTTATCCACAAATAAAACAAGGTACCAAATTTTAATTTGGCACCTTAAGTAGTATGGAAATTCGTCCAGAACATCAAAATAAATATCTGCTCTTGGTACTATAGTTTCTCCTATACAGTTTCTCTAATAGAGAAATATTACCTGGAATTAGCTACCCGACTTTCTATATTTACAACATGTCGATTTTTATTTTATTTTATTTTATTTTTTGGTGATGGTATGTATTACATATAAAACTCACCTTTTAAGATATCACCATTCAATACTGCATTTCGAATTCCTTCGCGGACTGTTCATACAACAATGTCTTAATTTGTTTTGATAAAAATTATCTTCCAATTACAACAAGGCGGCAACACTTACACATTAACAATTTAATTTATCAAAATATGATCAATCAATTTATCCAAGAGCAACTATCAATTATCAAACGAATAATTCACACTGGTATCTTATCCCAACTTTATTCGACACTTACATTGAACCGGTGCCTCATGCAGCCGAACAATCCTGTCCATATACACTTAGCATACGAATCAAGACTCCCATTTCCATTCTGGAATAGGTAAAAGCTACAATGACCCACCTGGATATTAATGCTCGACCTCAATTTTTGCTAACATACAAGTCACCTAACAACAAATTTATGTGATTTTTCATTCTCCTCCAAACTAGCAATAATACTCCCGCAATCTCGATACAATTTGATATCATCGGGGTGCATTGTGTATATTAGACTACGTACTTCTTTAAGGTATCTTTCGTTAAATGGGAATTATTAGGAACACACAGTCTATTTCCAATCATCAAGACTTTATTATTATTTCTGACACGATTGTCAGCTCTGCGACCATTTCCCACTTTATCTCTAATCTTTCCCAACTGGACATCCGACCTCTTTGCTTCTACTACACAATTGATCATTGTCGATTCCAAAATCAAAGTATCAAATAGCGTTGTCATCTGACCGACCGCCCACTACACTCACAAGGCCACTCCATATATAATTTAGTGCGAACAACCTGAATGTACACAACCCAACTTACCAATTTCCGACTTAAAGCATTGGCTCCAACTTTGGTCTTTCCTGAAAAAAATAATGGATGGTGCAATTATAGTCTTTGATCAATTTTATTCAACGCCTCTACCTCAGATTTAGTTCCCTTTTGAGTAAGCAACTATTCCCAACTCTGGTGGTCAGTGCATATCCCACAAATCTCGTCATACAGGTAAAATCACTAAAACATCAAAATAACTACAATCACTGCCATTTCCAAAAGTTTTGAGTTCTAGGTACACTTTTCGGCCCTTCTCATTAAACCATAGCTTCATCTTCCTTTAGATTCACATGAATACTATTTCTCAAGATCACATGTCCCAAATTTACCACTCGATCCAACCAAAACTCACATTTACTGCACTTGGCACACCATTGATTTTCTCGTATCATCAGCAACACAATCTGGAGATGTTCTACAAGTTTTTCTCTACTCTCGACCAGATCACCGTTTTCACCACGTCACAATCCCTGACCTCCCACTGGTAATATCCCACTCAAAATCTAACACCCTGATCTTTCACAGTTGATTGAACAAACCATTAATTTTAATCGATAAGTTACCAACACTGGGTCTTCATGGAGAGAAACACCAGGTCTAAGTTATTCGTGAGTTAATGGTCTAATTTATTGTAACGACCCGGTTTCCTAGGGCTGTCACACGACTTCTCCTATAGAGACTTTCAACACCTAAAACTAACTCACTCGAATTCCCCATACTCAATAAATTGTAATTACGAACTAAGTGCAACCACTCTTCTACTTCAAATTAATCTTTTTTTTTTTCTTTTTTTTCTTTTCTTTTTTTACACAACAGCGACCACCTTTAAAGTTCCAAGGTTAAAATTAAAATCTCAATTTTCTACATTTTATCAACACGATTATATTCAGTTAACTTATTGAGCCGACATTCCATTCATTAAACTTATGGAACCTATTTTTACAATGACTACGATTATTATTCATGCTTACTGACACCCCGACAATTCATTTCCCTAGCTACTACAATATCCACCGCCTAAACTGGTTCTGACTGGTGCCCAGCACCTACGTACTGAATTTTTCATATCGTTTCTTTAACACTTTTCTGACCTCCCAGACCCACTATCAAACTAATTGGGGTACTAATTACACCTTCCAGACAATACACCCTTTGATTCTTTTAAGATTTAACTCTACCTCATATAAACGGACTCTATTTATATGCACACTTATTTTTATCCCAGACTCACAATTCTCGTCTACTTCCTACATATTATTTTTTATTACATTTTCTATATCTACAAGTTTCATAAACTTTTGCTCTACCTTCTCGTCAATCTAGAACGTACCACCTTCTCGTCATAGTTTTCTCACGTCTTTAGTTTCCAACTAACATAACTCTTTCTTTTATTTTCTATATATATATCATTATAAGATACCTTTCATATTGCCTAGGAAGCAATGTTATATTTTATTTGAATGTCATTTCGTATTCCAACTTAAATGTGTTATGCTACAATTTTAATAACGACTTATTAGATGACTTATTGGGTGCTATCGATAGTTATCTCATCACCACCTAATACGCATATAGTTGTTTCTTAATTAAAATCTCACATTTCCAACTATTAGCACTCCCACAATCGCGGTCCACCCATTTTCACCACTAACAACACAACACTACTAAAATCTGCTAATTGGTAATATCACCATCACTACCTGCCAACAAGACAACCCTCCGTGCACCATGCCAATGTACTAACTAATGTAATGAAAGAACTAATACTCATGAACCGAACTAACTTATTGACACCCCATCTCATGTCCCCTACTCACTAGACGACTGGCACGTCCTCCTATCTTATGATCTTCTACTGACAAGACAATTGACAAGTCTACAGAACCTATAACCTAGGCACTAATACCAAATTTGTCACACCCCACCTCGGACACCCGTCACCGTGGGGCCTACGTGATGTCGATATGACATCATTTGACTAACCAACTTAATTGCGACAATATACAAACTTTCATCTACACGTCATATATATATATATATATATATATATATATATATATATAATAACTTCATACTATACGGATACATCTATCCCAAAAATAATAACAACAAAATATATCTCATGGACCTCCCTTAGGTTCATCCTCTGACAGCTCATCTCAAATTACGCTCGTATGACTCCAACGCCTGACTCGCATAACTCTAACTAGTGCCAGTAGGGGACCAACCGACTCCTATCTGCTCTACCTACGAGTGTACTATCTTATTAGTAAAAATATTTTATAACAAGAATTCATCTCTCCAACATCTAAATGGATCAAGCGTAAGTATATAAACACCATATAGCTCGTAAAATCTCCAGTATATAAGCAGTGAAAATAAAATGATATAGATAAGTTTCATCCAAATCCATCTAGTATAAAATCATACCAATCACCATAATAAGTAAGAAATCACCGAATATAAGTAAAACACCATATCTCAAACATACATCTCAAACCAACACTCCATCACAACACACACTGGCTAGCTATACTGATCGTTTCAACATCAGGATTGGGAGTTGCAACGGTACCGCACCATCCGTAGGATTTGCCATCCTGACAGACACCCATCACTCTAGCAAAGCAGATAATCCATTACTCTGCCGAAGTAGATAATCATCACTCTGTCGAAGAAGATAAATACTATAGTATCATGAAGTCAATAACATCATCAAATTACGAATCAATAGTATCGTCTAATCAACAACATCGTCAAATTAATAATATCATCATCAAATCATAACATAATGATATCGTATAATCAACATCGTCAGATCACACATCCACCTCTCTTTTCCAAAAATCAACTTTTTATCCGAAAATCATATTTCTCACTTCTTTTAAAAGGAAACGTCTGATTTTACCAAAACACCTTTTCCACTTTTATTTTATTTTTATTTTTATTTTGAAAGCCATACATATTTAGAAAAATAGATATTTTCCACTCTCTTTTAAAACCACCAAATCCAACGAAAAACTATTTTCACATTCCTTTCGAAAACCATCGTAATCTCACGAAAATACATGTTACCAACTCACCCAAAACCTGCTTGATCCACAAAATTTTAAAAGCATCTAATGTAAATACCACATTTTTCTATCATATATAGATATAAAAATAGTTGGGCAAGAAGACAGTACACTCACCTGATTATCCGTTTTCGAAGACTTTAACCGCCTATTCTCTACTGGTACTCCGATGCCAGTGAACCTAATAGTGACAGGACCTAAATTAATATTTTATGTAAAAATGACCTAACCATGAAATGCAGGCCCTAATTTTTGTGACCTCCTATTCCCCATCTTTTATTATGAAATATTACTATTCAACTAATATTACTCCATTACAGTTTACTATATCAAATTTATTCATGTGAATGGTCTCACTATTTCCTATCGCCATTTCAATTTAGACAATTAAATACATATATTAATGAAGTTCGAAATTCTACCTTTCCCGGATTTTTCGATGGCCGCGAGATTGGATTTTTATTTCTATAGGGGGGTTTGTGCAATTTTTTTCTTTTTCTTTTTCTTTCTTTTTCTTCTTTTCCCGCTTCTGTTTGTTGTTCTGCTGCAGCAGCCACCGACGAACCTCTGATCACACCATCTTCATTTACCGCCTCAGTCGGCCGGCCATCTCCAATCAATCACGCACACATACATACCCCCAAATGCCAAACACATGCATTCACCATCACTATCATTTTTTTCGCAAAACACACACACACTGTCTGACGACTGATGCACACAACTGACGACGATACACACACACACTCGTCGGAGGAGCACACACACACCGTAAAGACTGAAGAACAACCACACACACGCACCACCGGACCTCAGAACAAAACACACACAATCACACTCACTCCGCGAAGTCGACGACACCCTCTCTCTCTCTACTCTCTACTCCGGCGAAGACCACCTATAACTACTATAAACACACAAAAAACACGCACACACACCCTTGATCACATACCCACAACTAAACACTTACATATACAACCGGAACTCATACTCCCACTCACCGGCGACGACACCGTAACGATCGCAGATCATCCCCACCATCTGCGCACACACACACACACCAACAACACTAAAGAATACACACACACAATTTACATACACCGGCGACGATTGAACGGCCAACCGAATGAACACCCACCGGCGATCTCTATCTTTCTTCGTTTTTTCTACACTGGCGATCTCTCTCTCTCTACGGTTTTTTTTATTTTTGATTTTGCCTCCCCGTTCAGACGTGTGTGCATGAGCGTATATATAGATATAGAGAGAATCGGTCGCGTGTCCTCTCCCATGCTCGTTTGTTTACACGTTTAAGTGTGTATGTGTATATATATATATATATATATACATAAATCACGATTCCTTCGTGAGAAAGAATAGAAATTTTTATTCAAAATTACATTAATTCCCCCTCAATTCTCTTGAAGTTATTAATTAAGCCCAATTCTAATTTTAATATTTTAAAATTTACAAATTAACCCCTAAACTTTTAAATTGAATAATAAATAACGCTATCCACCTTTTTATTTTTGAAATATTATAAAATACGACTTAAATAAAAACCAGGGTCTTACACAAAACATGGATCATTTCAAAGGAAAAATGAATTTCTAAAATCTCGTTGACCTAACACACTATTTAACTCCATGCTGGGTAGTGACTCCATTTTTAACATAAAATCTTGGCCCAAGAAGTTTTTCAAAACCAATGCCTAGAAAAACCCTTAAAAAACTATTTTCAAAATAAACGGATTTGGACGACTTAGAGAGGAAGGGATGAAACTTGTTTTCATCCTATTCCTAATTCTCTACTTCTTCCATTATCAAAATCCAGGGTGCGTCATTGATTGTTTGATCGTTATGCACTACTGGGTAATGATATCATCATAGTGGATGGGAAAGAAGACATTCAAGAGCTAGCATACGAATGCTTTTGTTGAAGGCTTCCACTCTCAGGGCGGCTATTGCGAACGCATTAGATACTTACCTAAACCAGTAGGCCCTTGAGTGGATCCCAAGTATGCCCCAAGACGTTGGTCTCTAACTAGAAAAGTAAATGCTTGAGCTTGAGAAGTGTTAAGCCTAGTGGGGTCGTAAAACTTACTAGGATAAGCAGTATTATTAAACCAGGCAACAATAAGCGATACCAACTCAAATTGGACAAAGATCGATGGTATTAGATAGTGGGCCTTTCCAAAAACTTCTATTCTATGCTATCATATATAATAAGAGATAGAGTTGGAAATAAAAAGGTTTGACTAATATTGTAAGACCCTAATTTCTGGACATGCATAATCCTTAGCTGCATTTTAGAACATTTAGAAAATAATTGGGTAGATTTTGTTAAATAATATTTATTTTAAATATTTTAGGGGCCAATTAGCAATTTTAAAATTATGAATTTTAGATTTTGGGTTTAACTAATAACTTGAAAATAATGAGGGGAGATTAATGTAAATTAGAAAAAACATAATATATATATATATATATATACATGCAGTATACATTCCACAACCCAAAGAAAGAAAACAGAAAGAGAAAATGAGAGAAAGAGGATTGGCCGGTGACTGTATGGGTGTGGGTGTGTGTTCCGATCGTCGCCAGTGTATGTCATTGTTCGTGCGGTGGCGTAGGGGTGTTGTCGACGGTGGGTGTGTATTGTTGGTCATCATTGGCGGTGTGTGGGCGTGATCTATAGTGTGTGGGGGGGTGTTGTCCGTTTGTCCGACGGTATGTGTATGATCACCGCCGTCGTTTGGTGAGTGTGTGTGTCTGTTCTGTTCTATGTCTGGTGATCGTGTGTGTGTGTGAGTTCTGTGATTGTGGGGGGGGGGGGGGGGGGGGGGGGAGGGGTTACGTGATTGTGTGTGTGTGTTCAATTGCTACGGTGTGTGTGTCTGTGTCATTCAGCAATGTGTCATTCAGGCGGTGTGTGGGGGTCGTCCAGTAAGTGTGTGTGTGTGTGTGTTGTTCGTGTGTGTTTTTAGCGTCGTCGGTGTATGTGTTCCTCCGACGAGTGTGGTTGTGTGTGCTGTTGCGTGTGGAGGGTTGGTTGATGGAAACCAATAGGCCAGCGGTAGGAGCGTGTGATCGGTGTTGGGTGGCCGGCGATGAGTGAGGGTTAGTGAGAGAGAGCGTCGCCATTGGTGGGTGAAAAGAGAGAGAGTGTGGGTCGCTGCAGTAGTGAGATCCAGCGAGCAGAACCTAGGAACCCAAACAGAAAAGGAAAACAAGAAAAGAAAGAAGAAAAAAAAAATCAAACAAAAAAAAAAACAAAAATTCAAAAAAATCAATTTCTCAGTCGTTGGGCGACTCGGAATAGGTAAAATTTCAATCGGTCATTATTTTTGTTAAATTAAATTATTAGCATTAAATTTTCGCAATCGTGATAATAATTATCGTAACCGTTAATTTGTTTTAAAAATATTGTACCGTAAATATTAACATGGGAAAATAAGGAAAATAACAATTTTGCATAATTAAATTCGGGAAATGAAAAATTGTGCATTTTAGGGTCACGCATTGCATATTAGGTTTATTTTAAATAAAATATTAATTTAGGTTTATCGTTGTTAGGTTCACAAGTGTTAGCGTCCCAGTAGTTTTCTGACAATGGTATTTTTGTGGTGCGAAAATCGAGATGAGTGTATTGTCTTCTACGTAAATTTTCAAATTTTATTTTCGTATAAATTGTTTGAAAAAAAAAAGTGTTTATTAAAATTGAATGATTTTATGACTTATGTAGATCAAGTAGATTTTAAATGTGGAAGGTGATTTTTATCTTACTATGCCATAGTTTTGATCCCGTCAGGAGGGTATGACCTGCGGGATGGTTTTGACCTGTTAGGATGGTACGTTCTGCAGTTGGTTGATTATTGTTATTGACCTGTCAGGAGTGTCGGTCCTACAGGTGGTTGATTATTATGACCTGTCAGGAGGATTAGTCCTGCAGGTGGTTGATTGATCCGTCAGGAGTGCAAATTTTGCGGGTGGTACCCCTATCATTGGGGATAATAAATGGCCCTGGCATTGATAGTCACGTTAGATGGCACAGTTGTACAGGTTACGGTACCGTTGTAACTCTCGATCATGATGTAAAAACGATCCTATGGCTAGTAGGAGAAGATGTGTGCAATATTTTATAATACGATAAACTACTTGGATTGATTGACATATACATATTATTTTAAATGGGTTGACGTAAATATATTATTTTATGGCATTGGTTGACTTAAAATATTTGGATTGTGTGTTAAATATATTATTTTATTACATTGGTGGCAGTGGAACTGGATTTTTAACAGGGTATGCGGTTATATTATATGATATTTTGAAATGTGGTGTTTAATACTCATGCTTGATCCATAAAATATTTTTATATTATGAAAACAGTACACTGATAAAAAATTTGGTTTCAGGTGCCACAACTAGGAGTGGGTCCACTATTGGCATTAGGTAGAGTCTAGAGGTAGTGTCATTTTGGGAGTGGGCCGGTCAGAGGCAAACCATAGAAGGTTCAGCAATTTGTGATTTTTGTTGTATATATTTGGGACAGGTGTGTCCCTATATTTTGGAAATTAGTAAATAGGTATTATTTTTTGGGAAAAAATTGATATGGTACGTGTGCGTCTGAATATATATACATATATGTTTGTATGTATTTGGTTGTTTGGTCAGGAAGTGTCATGTCGACGTCACGCCCGGCCTCGGGCGGTGGGGGGCCCGAGGTGGGGTGCGACAAATATACATGGGGATGTCTTTCATCAAGCAAAAGAAGGGTAGTCAATGGAATGAACGTTGCAATAGAATCAACTACTTTCTGTCTAGTTCCAATCTACACGAGTCAATAAACACCCACTACAAACCTTAGGAAGTGCTTGGGACTAGAGTTTTGCCTATCCGGTGAGAACAACCTTTCTTTCGACGCTCTATCTACATGTAGGCAAAGAAACTCTGTGTTCTGGTAAGGCTAGAATTGACTTTTTCATGATACCTCATGGGGATAATAAGATAGCATCCTTTAGAGGGATATCAATAGATCCAAAAAAATATTATTAACGATCCCATGAACCTACCATTAGAACAAAAGCGAAGGTGATGTTCAGATGCCCAACATCCCATAACGGGCAAATTTGGTTAATTTATTGAATTTGTATGTACGAGAATTTCAATTCTTTCTATGGAGAGAAAGTTCACCTTCTTCTAGTTCTACTCCTAGGATTCGACTTGTGTCATGGATACTAACAGGAACTGAACCATTATGGCAAGTAAAAGTTTGATTCAAAGGTAGAAAAAGAGGCAAAAATTGGAACAAAAATATCATTTGATGATTCTCTTCGATTCTAGTTTCATCAAGTAGTGAAAAAAATAAGATATCGGTTGATTCTATCTGAATCAGATGGTTTATTAAGAGAGAAGAGAGTTTTGCACCAGAGGGTACCTACACTAAGGAAGGAGAAGAATCAAAGTATGTGTGTAATGTAACATAGTAATTATATTTTATAATTAGGAGAGATGGCAGAGTAGACTAAAGTGGTAGATTACTAATCCGTTGTATGGGTTATTCGTACCATAGGTTCGAATCCTTCTCTTTCTGTTTCCGTTGATGACTTGATATTTGATAATGCCCTTATCCTTCAGCAATCTCTGATACAGAGGAATAACAAATAATCTAAATTTCTGCTATACGCCTTATCTACAAGCTAATCTATACCGAACTCTTAAACAAAAATTGAGGTTTGCACGGAGACGAATAAATGAGATTTTAATAAGTGCATAGCCTTCATGTTAAGGGAAGTGAAGGGAGAGGTTCAAATGAGAAAAGGCTTATAGTGGATACCTAGGCACCCAGAGACGAGGAAGGGTGTAGTAAGCGATGAAATGCTTCCGGGAGTTGAAAGTAAGCATAGATCTCTTTCTTCTAGCAACCCCTCTTAAGTTAGTTTGAAGCAAGCATAGCTAAAACATTGTCTTTATTTTAATGAGAGGAGGAAGCAAGCAAGTAACCAAAGGTTGCACTCTCAAGTTATATCAGCACAACTAAAACATTATGCTCTAGGAGCCAAGGGGCTAACATGACCCTTAGGATGACATTCTTATCTATAGAGAATTCAAAAAGATTCTATATATACTATTCATTAAGGGCCATTTATCCCCGAATATAGTCGATTACTCGACCATGAAGATAAGGATTGAGAGGAAATCCATATTGCTAGAAATATATTCAAGGAAAACATGAACTCTTTGGTAAAAATTAAAGGCTTTTTTTTTGCTAGTATTAGCGTTGTTTATGCTAGACTTCTTATGCTATTCTTAGCAATAGGTGGTTAGAAATAGAACTATAACCACCTGGTTAGGATCGATTTAAACCATCCCCTTATGTTTATGCTTCAATATGCCAACTAAAAGACAATTTATTAGAAATAGAAGAGAACCAATCAATAATCAAATCTTTAAAAGAAAGATTCCCTCAAATCAGGCGGGCTAGTAAGTGATCGATCAAATATGAGTTGGAAATATGATTTCCTATATATCCAGCCATGTGGTACTTCATTATATATATAATATCCACCTATAAAGAGATAAGATCCACCTATATAGAGATCATCATCTACATCCAGAAGTTGGTTAGCTACTTACTCAATTGTTGCTCGATTAGTTAACATGTTGGTTAACCGTATTCTGAAACACGAAAAATAATGGGATGACTTCTTATATATCCACCCGTGTGGTACTTCCTTATATATATATGATCCACCTGTATAGAGATAAGATCCACATGTATAGAGATCATCATCTACATCCAGAAAGCTATATGCTTTGGAAGAAGCTTGTACAGTTTGGGAAGGGGTTTTGATTGATTAAAAAGAAGAATCTACTTCAACCGGTATGACCTTAGGCATGAACACACATAACATAGAAATCTCACATGGAAAGGGTGGACAATTAGCTAGAGCAGCAGGTACTATAGCGAGACTGATTGCAAAAGAGAATAAATCGGCCACATTAAAATTACCTTCTGGTTTACTACAATGTTCCCCATTTATCTGACTATTGTTGAGCAGTTTTTGGATATCAAACAGACCTCCCCATAAGGTAATTTTAATGTGGTTGATTTCTCATCTTTTGCAATCAGTCTCGCCACAGTACCCACTGCTCTAGCTAATTGTTCACACTTTCCAAGTGTGATTTCTATGTTATGTATGGTCGTGCCTAAGGGCATATCGATTGAAGTAGATTCTGTTTCTTTTTTTTATCAATCAAAACCCCTTCCCAAATGGTACAAGTTTCTTCCAAAGCATACGACTTTCTGGATATAAACGATGATATTTATACAGGTGGATCTTATATATATAATGAAGTACCACATGGGTAGATATATAGGAAGTTATACTAACAACAGAGAAATGCTTAGATAATCAAGAAGACTTCCTCGGTACCTCGGATAAATGAGAAAATGGAGACTTCATTTTATTCCACGCTTTCGACCTTCCGATGGCCCAACATACAACCCTATGCCTATTGAAGCACATGATACCACCAACGCAGGCCAACACCCTCTTTCTAAAGAGAAATGGTGGATGAAATGATGACCTTAACTAAACTCAAGTTTATAATCTTGCTATAAGCAATTCAGTTAACATAATGCAATCAATTATGTCTTTCCAAGAAGTTGGTTAGCTACCACTCATTTTGTTCTAAAAAGGAATTTCTAGTGAAACAGTGAAATATATAGAGCTCGGAAAGAACACCAATAGCAAAAGCACTCTGCTTGGCTAACACTAACACTGAAAGACGAAATCTAGGGGAGCAAACGGGATTAGATACCCCAGTAGTCCTAGCCATAAACAATGGATACTAAGCACTGTGCATATCGACCCATGCAGTGTTGTAGCTAACGTGTAAAGTATCTTGCCTGGGGAGTACGTTCGCAAGAATGAAACTCAAAGGAATTAACGGGGGCCCACACAAGTGGTGGAGTATGTGGTTTAATTCGATGCAAGTGAAGATCCTTACAAGGGCTTGACATGCCGCAAATCCTCTTGAAAGAGGGGTGCCTTCGGGAACGCGAACACTGATTGTGCATGGTTGTTGTCAGCTTATTTATGAAGACATTGGTAAGGTTAGAACATCAAGCTTGGTACTCTAATTAACAAAACTACATTAACGCATAAATCAAAACTATACCCTAGAACTAGGTTACTTGCTTCGTCTAGTTAAATCCAGTGTAGTTTCACTAATTAGAGTACTATAATTAGGTTACTAAATCTATTCCTATCTAATGAAAGGCTATTGGATCAATGACAAAGACATTGTTGAGAAAATATAATTTTTCCCAGATGAAATGAAAATTAGATTCGTAGAATTGGAGAAAGATTTCTCATTCCTTATCTAGAAAAATATGTGGCCGTGAAATAGGGATTCCGTGGAGCAACATGCTACTGCTGAAACATGGACAAATTGAAATCTTAGATCAAAACACTATGTATGGATAGTATAAACTGCCTAAACAAGAATTCTTGAATAGTGAACAACCAGTTCAGATATTCATGACCAAGAAGTACTAGATTATTTTTCGGAGAAGCGTTGAAAGGAGAAGGTTGGAATACCAACAGGCATCTATTAGGGAATTTATCCAACCCTAGTTGTACCTTCCTTAGGTATAAAATGTGATGTTATACATGGTCATTTAAATCAGACCTCTATTTCAGTACAAAGAGAAAGAGTTTACAATGGTTAGTGCAGTGAGATTTGTGGAACTAATCATGCCTTTATGCATGCACCCAGAAACATAGGCCGACTACTGAGCCTACTCTGGCTCAGCCACACCACAAATGATTGATTTAACCACTCAAAGTAATTTACGTGAAGGACTTGTTTAACAAAATATATCATTTCTTGCTACGGAACTCAAAAATGAGTTGTGGATATGGTTGTGCAAACATCAGATGTTGGATATCTCGAGCGTCGACTTGTTGAAGTAGTTCGACATATTATTGTGTGCCAAACAAATTGTGGTACTATCCAAGGTATTTTTGTGAGTCCTCAAAATGGGATGGTGGGCTTATCACTACTACTTAGACCATGAAACATTTTAACTATGCTTTTAGCCCATCTCTAGCGCTTTAATTAGATGAAACAAGTCACCATAGGTTATGCTAGTTATAATAATACATAACTTAAAGAATCAGAACGTTTCGCTAATTAGAGTATCGTTCCTTGTTTCATTTAGTTAAAGTTGTCTGCTTCTTTTTAGCATTACCTTCAGTAATTTGCCTGTTCATTTTTATTATGCTTCTCTAAGTGCTTCGGTCACTTTCCTATCTACTTTTTGTATTGATTTTTCATTTCTTTGGATAATATGATGGGTCAATTATTTGCTTTATTGATTCTAACAGTGGTAGCTGTGGAATCTAAGCCACTTTCATTATGACTTTCCGAGTACAAGTGACTATTTATTGATCCATTTAGGCTACGAGAAAGAATATAGAGGTAACCATACGTTTATTTACGGTAGAGGTACCTTAACAGCTGAATACGAATTTGCAGGAGGAGTTGGTGTTGACACTTCAGGACATGCACGACTACTAGAGACTTTTGTTACTGTATAAATGTTAATCGTAAATGTAGGCTATAATGATATTTATCTTATATTTATATGTATTTTCTTATGGAATTATTGCTTCAAATAATCATCCTCAAGAATTAAAACATTAGCTTTTTGCTTATTAAAGGCTCCGACCCTTATAAAACCAAAAGAACAATCTAATGATGTATGTCTTAATGCTCTATATCTGATATCTAAGTCTCCTATTGTATTGTTACGAGAAATACATTCCTTCTTGATCAAATCAACCCAAAAAGAGCTATGTCGCAATGGCCCGAAATCGCAACGGGGTTCATGCTTCTTTAGTACCCAAGTTTGTTTATCTTCACTGCTGCCTAAGGCATTTCCTTTGGATAGTATGAAGTCATATTCACGCATAATCATTTTATTTGGATAGTATGAAGTCATATTCACGCATAACCACCCCACCCTGCAGTATAACGTAACCTATTTACATGTGTGAAGTAGTTGGATGAACAGTTGGTTACACCTATGCAAGACCTGAGCATGGAAGGTACCACTTAGAGTGGTCTCAAATTATTTGGTCCCACTTGTTATCAATGGGATCAGGGGTACTTCCAACAAGAGATATATCGAAGAGTTAGTACTGGGATAACGAAAAATCAAAGTGTCTCAAAAGCCTGGCCAACCGAAAGCAACCTTTGGTACTTAAGTAGTTAAGGTTTGGAAGCCTTTCTACTATGATAGAAAGTTGTTTTCTCTACTCTATGACCAAGAATCAACTCCCTAAGTACAAAACATAGGCAGTGTGATTTAGGGAGATATTGTTTACTCCGCAAGGTAAGCCAGTTTTTCATTAAAAATAGGACTTTGTGGTTCTTATAGATCTAATTCATTGAAATTTCATCCAATAAAATAGATAAATTATAAATCTTCAAAATAATAGCTAGAAATATCGCAAATAGAGCTATGTCGATGCCTATCAAAGGAGTGGTTCCCCATCTCTTAGTTACTTTGCCATATTCTGAATTCAATGGTTTCAATAAACTCTCTACATTAGTTTGTCTTGGACTAGATCTAATGTTGTTCTCAACAGTTTGTGTAGCCATAAATCCTATTTTTTATTCATTAAGTTCTATTGACTTTGTATAGCATTCCATTGAAAATAAACGATCTTCTCCTAAATCCCTTGTGGTCTTGAAATTATATATAATTATATAATAATGGAAACAACAATCCTAGTTGTCGTCTTTTTATCTAGTTTACTTGTAAGTTTTATTGGGTATACCTTATATACTGCTTTTGGGCAACCTTCTCAACGACTAAGAGATCCATTTGAAGAGCATGGAGACTAGTTAAAGTAATGAGCCTCCCAATATGGGGGGGCTCATTACTTCAAATGAAATAATGAAAAATCATTTTATCAAAACTTTGGGTTCAACAGTTTCTATATCTAAATTGAATAATAATTTAAAAATTAAAGCGTCCAATTAGATGATTCAATATGTAGAACATAAATTAAACAAATATTCTCTATTATAGAGGTAACTTGCTATAACAAGTTACCTTTTTTTTTTTTTTTTTTTTTTTTTTAAGGCTGGTTTCGAAATTTTAAAGGTGATTTTGGAAATTTAAAATGGATGGCTGAGATTAAGTCTCAGTCAATCCAAGGGTCCTTGTTTTGAATATATTGATATAATAAAAACCATGAAAGTATTATAGATGGTCCTGAAGAAAAACACTTCAAAATACTAGTCCCAAATCTCATATTAAAAAAATTGTCCATATAAGAGCTACATGTATTGTAAAACACTAGTAGATAACCCGTGCCTGAAGGCACGGACTAAAAAAGAGACCCTAATTTGAAATAAAAATAAATTTCAGTTACAAATGGAATAACTTTAAAAACCATATTTTAGAGTGAAAAAATAAATTGTATAAAGAATAAAAAATTTAAGGAACAAAACAATGCTAAAAATTGGAATTGGAATAATGAAATAAATGAATCACTAAATTGTTAAGGTGGTATTTTTTAATCGTCAAATAATTCCAATGAATTATAATTAATAATAAATTAATAATACATGTATAATTTTTTTTTTTAAAAATGACAATTCTCTTTATTTATACAACATTCTCAAGTATATTCTTGTTTTCACATGAATAAAACAATAAACAATAACAATCAATAAAACTTAGTCAACAATTAAAAAAAAATGGCAAAACACCATTTGTTTCTCAAGTTCTTAACTCCCGCTTTTCCTAGGCAAATCCTATACAGTAATGATAAAACACTAGCCAGATAACAAACATTAAGTTGACTTTCACTTACCCACGACTGTAGATAACACTTCCCCAGCATTTTCTTAACCTCTTCGATAGTACTATTTTGCAAAGAACATTCAACTCATTATTATATAATGTTTCATAGTACATGCTATACACTTCAACAAAATTTGAGAATATTAAATTAAATTCGATCTGACTAATTATACTGGATTATTGTTGTTAAATCTAAATCTGCTAGCAAAAGAACATGTCTACGAATAATGAGATCCTCAATGTAGAATTTAGGAGAACTACATGGAATATTTATAGGTTCGCAAAGAACCTGTTGGCAAATCTTGTATTTTCATAGGTTTATCAAATTGCTGGACATGATAATCCAAGAACGCAAGGCCGATGTGAGATAATATATGTTTCCTTTATTTCTAAATATATGCTTCATTTATTTCTCAAGAATCACCACAAAGCAGACACCCTAAATCTAAAGAACACAAAAGGAGGTTGCACCATATGAGTGATATTCATATTATCAATAAATAATAAAAATCCTACTATAATTTGACCAATAATGGGTAAATTTAACCCAATTGGGAAGAATTGAGCAAACATATAAAAGTCTAAGAAGTCATCAATAAAAACATGAAGAAAAAAATAAGCATGAGTAGGTTCGGAAATTCCTAATTGAGCAAAACTACGCATGATTTATCAAGAGTGCAAACAGCACTGATTTCCTGCATTTGGCATTATAGTTTCTTTATATTCCTTCGATTATTCAATATTAAGTAAATTAATAATAAATTAAAAGTAATTTTATGACTGAAACATGATGTGAACAAATCAAAACGAAAATGAACTGCATGAAATCACAAATGAAGTGCAACAAGTAGCAAATGAAATGCAACAAATCGCAAACGAAAATGAAACTTACAAACAATCAAAATGAAACCAATCGTCAATCGAAATGAAATTAATTAGGAAAGAAAGTAGAAGGAAAAATAAATGAACATACCTGAAAATGAGATTTGAGGCCAAATCTGAATATCAAAATGAAACCTAAACCTGAAAACATAAATGGACTGCACTATGAGGATGCAAAAACAAATAAATTGAAAATATAAATGAACTGCAATATGAGGATGCAAACCATATAAATTTGGAATAGAAATAGCATTAGTGTTGCTGCTCTCAGTTTTTTTGGAACAAAAACAAAAATTTGATTAAAAAAAAAAAAAAACGTTCAAGATATTGATCTCGAAATACTTGAAATGTGGTAGAAAGAGGAAGTGCCCCCAAGATTCTCTCTATACTTTTTGGGATTCTTCATTCCAAGGCTCAACTGTTGATTATATTGTTGTTGCTACAGCTGCTGATCTGATTTTGATTTTGCTGAAGGCGTGGGATCAGTAGGGAACTCAAGGCGTAAATTTTTTGGACAACTGCTTTTTTTTTTTTTTTTACTGTATTTTATTTATTTTGGTTGCTGAATTTGTGTAGTTTTATCCTTTTTTTGGATTTTGTGTGATTGTAGTATATTACGTATCCAAACAATAGAATTTGTAAACGAAGAAATTTAAAAATTCAGGATTTTGAAATCTCTTCATTTACAAAATCGCTTAAATTTATCAAATCCCTTACATGTGAATTCAGAATTTAATCATTAATTTGACAGATACAAATACAAATGCATAATACTTATAAAAATTCAAAATTAAAACTAAAAAAAAAAAAAAGCAGTTGTCCAAAAATTTACGCCTTGAGTTCCCTACTGATCCCACGCCTTCAGCAAAATCAAAATCAGAATCAGCAGCTGTAGCAACAACAATATAATCAACAGTTGAGCCTTGGAATGAAGAATCCCAAAAAGTATAGAGAGAATCTTGGGGGCACTTCCTCTTTTACCACATTTCAAGTATTCGAGATCAAATATCTTGAACGTTTTTTTTTTTTTTTTTAATCAAATTTTGTTTTTGTTCCAAAAAAACTGAGAGCAGCAACATAATGCTATTTCTATTCCAAATTTATATGGTTTGCATCCTCATATTGCAGTTCATTTATTTTCAATTTATTTGTTTTGCATCCTCATAGTGCAGTCCATTATGTTTTCAGGTTTAGGTTTCATTTTGATATTCAGATTTGGCCTCAAATCTCAATTTTCAGGTATGTTTCATTTATTTTTTCCTTCTACTTCTTTCTAATTAATTTCATTTCGATTGACGATTGGTTTCATTTTGATTTTTTGTAAGTTTCATTTTCGTTTGCGATTTGTGTGCATTTCATTTGCTACTTGTTGCACTTCATTTGTGATTTCATGCAGTTCATTTTCGTTTTGATTTGTTCACATCATGTTTCAGTCATAAAATTACTTTTAATTTATTATTAATTTACTTAATATTGAATAATCGAAGGAATATAAAGAAACTATAATGCCAAATGCAGGAAATCAGTGCTGTTTGCACTCTTGATAATCATGCGTAGTTTTGCTCAATTAGGAATTTCGAACCTACTCATGCTTATTTTTTTCTTCATGTTTTTATTGATGACTTCTTAGACTTTATATGTTTTGCTCAATTTCCCAATTGGGTTAAATTTTACCCATATGGTCAAATTATAGTAGGATTTTTATTATTTATT
>JAENRU010000283.1:17500-21111 GCA_016647705.1 Eucommia ulmoides | reverse complement strand
ACCCCCGAAAACTAGGCAACGGTAGTAACGGGTCGCACGTTTTGGAAGCAACGGTCCGAAGGCTACAATTTAGTGTGTTTTGTTCATTTTAGTCCCCCCCCTCTTTTTAATGGCATACCGCTTCACCGCCGCACCACGCTACCGAAAATGTGCTACAATACCAGCCAACCGGTAGCACATAATCGACGTGGTGCAACGGATCCGACGGTATGCCCCCCCCCTGACCGTGGAGTCGCCACGCCACGCTAGAGAAATGTGGTGTTCCTCTCCACATAATCCCGTCGGGCACGTTGCGCTTGACACCAACTCCGCGGTCCCGTGGCACGTCCTTCTGCGCTACCGTAAATGCGTCGGGTCGACGGTAGCTCCGGGCGTGCCCCGTTGTTCCAGGCTTCACGTAGACCCCAGACCGCCCCCCCCTCGTGTTCGGCATGTTAGCATATCTTTCCTTCCTTTAGGATCACCTCGGGTCACTCGTAGGGGCCTTGCTAACGATGCCTTGCACGGGGGAGGGACGGCTGCCTGGGGTCAGGGGGGTACTAGCTGCCTGGGAACACCTCCCCCCTTATAATACCTTATGCAAAAAAAACTAAGTGACAGCAGTAGACATCAAGGTGCTCGAGGAGTCATAATGGACTTTTTTGGAGTTTTAGGTATCATTTTGGCTTGAAATCAGTTTTGTTTGAAAGATAATAATTATTTCTACCATGAAAATGAATTTCGTGATTTTTCGGATCCCGGAAATATTTATTTCGATTTTTCCAGAAAAAATGCTGAAAAATGCACAGAAAAATCAGAAAAATGCCAAAAAAATCGGGAAAAATGCTGAAAAATCAGTAATAAATATGTATTAACATGTAAAAATATTTGGGAAGTGAAATGGGAGGAAATGAGTAGAAAGTCTATATTGTGCTCGGTCTTTAATTGGTAGAAAGTGCGCATTTCGCATGTAATGCATATGGCGCACTTTGGATTGTGCAAAGACATTTCCAATGCATATGATGCAACATGCATTGTGCACTTTGCAAAGGTCTTGCCAAAGCATGCAATGCAATATGCACTATGCATTGTGGAAATGCATTTGAAAATGCATGCAAGCCATTGTGCACTATGCATTGGCAAGGTGCCTTGGAAATGCATGCAATGCAATGCACTATGCAAAGTGCAAATGCATTTGAAAATGCATGCAAGCCATCGTGCACTTTGCAATACAGACGCTGTGCCAACGGTGCGCCCTGTTTTGCCAACGTATTTTGCCAACGCTGCGGCCTATTTTGCCAACGGTGCGCCCTGTTTTGCCAACGTATTTTGCCAACGTATTTTGCCAACGCTGCGCCCTATT
Source organism: Eucommia ulmoides (assembly GCA_016647705.1). Classification (NCBI taxonomy): domain Eukaryota; kingdom Viridiplantae; phylum Streptophyta; class Magnoliopsida; order Garryales; family Eucommiaceae; genus Eucommia; species Eucommia ulmoides. Next base: position 19,769 of record JAENRU010000283.1, on the reverse strand, counting down.
TTGCCAACGGTGCGCCCTGTTTTGCCAACGTATTTCGCCAACGCTGCGGCCTATTTTGCCAACGGTGCGTCCTGTTTTGCCAACGTATTTTGCCAACGCTGCGGCCTGTTTTGCCAACGTATTTTGCCAACGCTGCGCCCTATTTTGCCAACGGTGCGCCCTGTTTTGCCAACGGTGTGCTAGACGCTGCGCCCTATTTTGCCAACGGTGCGCCCTATTTTGCCAACGGTGCGCCCTGTTTTGCCAACGTATTTTGCCAACGCTGCGCCCTATTTTTCCAACGGTGCGTCCTGTTTTGCCAACGGTGCGCCCTGTTTTGCCAACGGTGCGCCCTGTTTTGCCAACGTATTTTCCCAACGCTGCGGCCTATTTTGCCAACGCTGCGCCCTATTTTGCCAACGGTGCGGCCTGTTTTGCCAACGTATTTTGCCAACGCTGTGCCCTATTTTTCCAACGGTGCGGCCTGTTTTGCCAACGTATTTTGCCAACGCTGTGCCCTATTTTGCCAACGGTGCGGCCTGTTTTGCCAACGTATTTTGCCAACGCTGTGCCCTATTTTTCCAACGGTGCGTCCTGTTTTGCCAACGTATTTTGCCAACGCTGTGCCCTATTTTTCCAACGGTGCGTCCTGTTTTGCCAACGTATTTTGCCAACGCTGCGCCCTATTTTGCCAACGTATTTTGCCAACGCTGCGGCCTATTTTGCCAACGCTGCGCCCTGTTTTGCCAACGTATTTTGCCAACGCTGCGCCCTATTTTGCCAACGGTGCGCCCTGTTTTGCCAACGGTGTGCTAGACGCTGCGCCCTATTTTGCCAACGCTGCGGCCTATTTTGCCAACGCTGCGCCCTATTTTGCCAACGGTGCGCCCTGTTTTGCCAACGGTGTGCTAGACGCTGCGCCCTATTTTGCCAACGCTGCGCCCTATTTTGCCAACGCTGCGGCCTATTTTGCCAACGCTGCGCCCTATTTTGCCAACGCTGCGGCCTGTTTTGCCAACGTATTTTGCCAACGCTGCGCCCTATTTTTCCAACGCTGCGGCCTGTTTTGCCAACGTATTTTGCCAACGCTGCGCCCTATTTTGCCAACGGTGCGGCCTGTTTTGCCAACGTATTTTGCCAACGCTGCGCCCTATTTTGCCAACGGTGCGGCCTGTTTTGCCAACGTATTTTGCCAACGCTGCGGCCTATTTTGCCAACGGTGCGCCCTGTTTTGCCAACGGTGTGCTAGACACGGTGCCCTATTTTGCCAACGCTGCGCCCTATTTTGCCAACGCTGCGCCCTATTTTGCCAACGGTGCGCCCTGTTTTGCCAACGGTGTGCTAGACGCTGCGCCCTATTTTGCCAACGCTGCGCCCTATTTTGCCAACGGTGCGCCCTGTTTTGCCAACGTATTTTGCCAACGCTGCGCCCTATTTTTCCAACGGTGCGTCCTGTTTTGCCAACGTATTTTGCCAACGCTGCGCCCTATTTTGCCAACGCTGCGCCCTATTTTGCCAACGGTGCGGCCTGTTTTGCCAACGTATTTTGCCAACGCTGCGCCCTATTTTTCCAACGGTGCGTCCTGTTTTGCCAACGTATTTTGCCAACGCTGCGCCCTATTTTGCCAACGTATTTTGCCAACGCTGCGACCTATTTTGCCAACGGTGCGCCCTGTTTTGCCAACGTATTTTGCCAACGCTGCGCCCTATTTTGCCAACGGTGCGCCCTGTTTTGCCAACGGTGTGCTAGACGCTGCGCCCTATTTTGCCAACGGTGCGCCCTATTTTGCCAACGCTGCGCCCTATTTTGCCAACGGTGCGCCCTGTTTTGCCAACGCTGCGGCCTATTTTGCCAACGGTGCGCCCTGTTTTGCCAACGCTGCGCCCTATTTTGCCAACGGTGCGCCCTATTTTGCCAACGCTGCGCCCTGTTTTGCCAACGCTGCGCCCTGTTTTGCCAACGGTGTGCTAGACGCTGCGCCCTATTTTGCCAACGCTGCGCCCTATTTTTCCAACGGTGCGTCCTGTTTTGCCAACGTATTTTGCCAACGCTGCGCCCTATTTTGCCAACGGTGCGGCCTGTTTTGCCAACGGTGCGGCCTGTTTTGCCAACGTATTTTGCCAACGCTGCGCCCTATTTTTCCAACGGTGCGTCCTGTTTTGCCAACGTATTTTGCCAACGCTGCGCCCTATTTTGCCAACGTATTTTGCCAACGCTGCGACCTATTTTGCCAACGGTGCGCCCTGTTTTGCCAACGTATTTTGCCAACGCTGCGCCCTATTTTTCCAA
>JAENRU010000191.1:20000-21261 GCA_016647705.1 Eucommia ulmoides | reverse complement strand
TAATTTTCGTTTATAGCCAACCACCAAACAACCAAACCAAACCAACCAACCAACCAACCAACCAACACACTCGGGCCGCTACGGTACCTGCACAAACAGCAAACGTTAAAAATTCCGGTTATTATCTTTGTTGTAGCCAACATTCCGCGCTTCGGTGGGTTAACGGTGGTTTTTTTTTTTTTTGGGTGACAATCGGTATATAAGAAACGAAATGTCTGAAGCTAAGAAGCGAATTAGTAATGTCCGACGCAACAGAAATCAAGGCACTTTGGTCTACCGCCGCCGCACGAAGGCTCCACGTTGTACTGTCCACTTACCAAGCCAACACCCTTTCCAACCGACACCCCGCTTAGGCCCTACACAGCAACTGCATAGAACCACCACGGGATGGGAACAGCACGCAATTTTGCCCTCGCACAGCAGCGTTATCCGCTGCAACCGAGAAATCCGTCGCACCGGACCGATCTGAACACAGCTAACGGGCGGTTGCCCGATTCCGAGCTCGAATCCGAAAAGGTCTGTGTCGGTAGGCACGGCTACAGCGACGAATAGGGGTGTGAAAGACACTGATGCAGAGCTCAAGGCACACGAGGATCGCCTAGGGATACTTCACCTTGCGGGATCCCTCGCATGCCAGGCGCTGTTGCAACAAACCCCGAAAACTAGGCAACGTAGTAAACGGGTCGCACGTTTTGGAAGCAACGGTCCGAAGGAACAATTTAGTGTGTTTTTGTTCATTTAGTCCCCCCCCTCTTTTTAATGGCATACCGCTTCACCGCCGCACCACGCTACCGAAAATGTGCTACAATACAGCCAACCGGTAGCACATATCGACGTGGTGCAACGGATCCGACGGTATGCCCCCCCCCCTGACCGTGGAGTCGCCACGCCACGCTAGAGAAATGTGGTGTTCCTCTCCACATAATCCCGTCGGGCACGTTGCGCTTGACACCAACTCCGCGGTCCCGTGGCACGTCCTTCTGCGCTACCGTAAATGCGTCGGGTCGACGGTAGCTCCGGGCGTGCCCGTTGTTCCAGGCTTCACGTAGACCCCACGACCGCCCCCCCCTCCGGTTCGGCATGTTAGCATATCTTTCCTTCCTTTAGGATCACCTCGGGTCACTCGTAGGGGCCTTGCTAACGATGCCTTGCACGGGGAGGGACGGTGCCTGGGGTCAGGGGGTACTAGCTGCCTGGGAACACCTCCCCCCTTATAATACCTTATGCAAAAAAAACTAAGTGACAGCAGTAGACTAAGGTG
>JAENRU010000191.1:7500-10000 GCA_016647705.1 Eucommia ulmoides | reverse complement strand
CCCCTCGCATGCCAGGCGCTGTTGCACCAACCCCCGAAAACTAGGCAACGGTAGTAACGGGTCGCACGTTTTGGAAGCAACGGTCCGAAGGCTACAATTTAGTGTGTTTTTGTTCATTTTAGTCCCCCCCCTCTTTTTAATGGCATACCGCTTCACCGCCGCACCACGCTACCGAAAATGTGCTACAATACCAGCCAACCGGTAGCACATAATCGACGTGGTGCAACGGATCCGACGGTATGCCCCCCCCCTGACCGTGGAGTCGCCACGCCACGCTAGAGAAATGTGGTGTTCCTCTCCACATAATCCCGTCGGGCACGTTGCGCTTGACACCAACTCCGCGGTCCCGTGGCACGTCCTTCTGCGCTACCGTAAATGCGTCGGGTCGACGGTAGCTCCGGGCGTGCCCCGTTGTTCCAGGCTTCACGTAGACCCCAGACCGCCCCCCCCTCGTGTTCGGCATGTTAGCATATCTTTCCTTCCTTTAGGATCACCTCGGGTCACTCGTAGGGGCCTTGCTAACGATGCCTTGCACGGGGGAGGGACGGCTGCCTGGGGTCAGGGGGGTACTAGCTGCCTGGGAACACCTCCCCCCTTATAATACCTTATGCAAAAAAAACTAAGTGACAGCAGTAGACATCAAGGTGCTCGAGGAGTCATAATGGACTTTTTTGGAGTTTTAGGTATCATTTTGGCTTGAAATCAGTTTTGTTTGAAAGATAATAATTATTTCTACCATGAAAATGAATTTCGTGATTTTTCGGATCCCGGAAATATTTATTTCGATTTTTCCAGAAAAAATGCTGAAAAATGCACAGAAAAATCAGAAAAATGCCAAAAAAATCGGGAAAAATGCTGAAAAATCAGTAATAAATATGTATTAACATGTAAAAATATTTGGGAAGTGAAATGGGAGGAAATGAGTAGAAAGTCTATATTGTGCTCGGTCTTTAATTGGTAGAAAGTGCGCATTTCGCATGTAATGCATATGGCGCACTTTGGATTGTGCAAAGACATTTCCAATGCATATGATGCAACATGCATTGTGCACTTTGCAAAGGTCTTGCCAAAGCATGCAATGCAATATGCACTATGCATTGTGGAAATGCATTTGAAAATGCATGCAAGCCATTGTGCACTATGCATTGGCAAGGTGCCTTGGAAATGCATGCAATGCAATGCACTATGCAAAGTGCAAATGCATTTGAAAATGCATGCAAGCCATCGTGCACTTTGCAATACAGACGCTGTGCCAACGGTGCGCCCTGTTTTGCCAACGTATTTTGCCAACGCTGCGGCCTATTTTGCCAACGGTGCGCCCTGTTTTGCCAACGTATTTTGCCAACGTATTTTGCCAACGCTGCGCCCTATTTTGCCAACGGTGCGCCCTGTTTTGCCAACGTATTTCGCCAACGCTGCGGCCTATTTTGCCAACGGTGCGTCCTGTTTTGCCAACGTATTTTGCCAACGCTGCGGCCTATTTTGCCAACGCTGCGGCCTGTTTTGCCAACGTATTTTGCCAACGCTGCGCCCTATTTTGCCAACGGTGCGCCCTGTTTTGCCAACGGTGTGCTAGACGCTGCGCCCTATTTTGCCAACGGTGCGCCCTATTTTGCCAACGGTGCGCCCTGTTTTGCCAACGGTGTGCTAGACGCTGCGCCCTATTTTGCCAACGCTGCGCCCTATTTTGCCAACGCTGCGGCCTATTTTGCCAACGGTGCGCCCTGTTTTGCCAACGTATTTTCCCAACGCTGCGGCCTATTTTGCCAACGCTGCGCCCTATTTTGCCAACGGTGCGGCCTGTTTTGCCAACGTATTTTGCCAACGCTGTGCCCTATTTTTCCAACGGTGCGTCCTGTTTTGCCAACGTATTTTGCCAACGCTGCGCCCTATTTTGCCAACGTATTTTGCCAACGCTGCGGCCTATTTTGCCAACGGTGCGCCCTGTTTTGCCAACGTATTTTGCCAACGCTGCGCCCTATTTTGCCAACGGTGCGCCCTGTTTTGCCAACGGTGTGCTAGACGCTGTGCCCTATTTTGCCAACGGTGCGCCCTATTTTGCCAACGCTGCGCCCTATTTTGCCAACGGTGCGCCCTGTTTTGCCAACGGTGTGCTAGACGCTGCGCCCTATTTTGCCAACGCTGCGCCCTATTTTGCCAACGCTGCGGCCTATTTTGCCAACGCTGCGCCCTATTTTGCCAACGCTGCGGCCTATTTTGCCAACGCTGCGGCCTGTTTTGCCAACGTATTTTGCCAACGCTGCGCCCTGTTTTGCCAACGTATTTTGCCAACGCTGCGCCCTATTTTGCCAACGGTGCGGCCTGTTTTGCCAACGTATTTTGCCAACGCTGCGGCCTATTTTGCCAACGCTGCGGCCTATTTTGCCAACGGTGCGGCCTGTTTTGCCAACGTATTTTGCCAACGCTGTGCCCTGTTTTTCCAACGGTGCGTCCTGTTTTGCCAACGCTGCGCCCTATTTTGCCAACGTATTTTGCCAAC
>JAENRU010000206.1:0-21281 GCA_016647705.1 Eucommia ulmoides | reverse complement strand
GCTAAATGGATACTAAAGTGACTGACAAAGATGATGGATATTAAGATACCGAATACTTTCAAGAATCTAAGGAAAATAACTCAGATTAATTTGTACTCTTAATGTATCCCGATTAGGATGACACACGGCACAAAAATGATTTCATGATTATGTGTGTTTTTTATAGGATCCTAACTAGTTAAACATATTTGCTCTTGTGAAAAATCTTATTACATATTAAATTGTGTGCTACCCGCCTTTTATTTAAAAATCAGATTTTCAAAATTCTCATTATTTTCTATCACTAGTATCGGGACATTAATTGAGTTCAAATTAACTAGGGTAGTAAAAGCTTCTGAGTGGAAAAACAAACTTATGTAATTGGTGAGTTGTGTCTCGGATTAGATACTATTGGGAGTGTGGGTAGCCTTGGGTTTCATCTCTACCGGTAAAGAGATTGAGGTTTTGATCTTTACCGGAGTACAAAAAAGATTAGGGGTAATTCTTCTTGACTAAATTATTTTGGAGTAAATTTGTAACAGTTCAATACTTACTATGTAAAAGGATACCTTTGAGTGTTGTTTGTGTAAGGTTTAATTCTCAACCTAAGTATAAAAGAATTTAGGTTAATCTTTAGCTTGAGAAAAAAGATAGGTTTATTCCTTAGCCTGTGAAAATAAATTGTAAATGTTGATTTTGAGCCTGTGTGAAAAGAATAATTTCTAAGGGTTTGGTTCCTACCTAATTAAAGGGATCATAGTGATTAATGGGTGCGACTCTCCACAAAGCTCGGGGAATTGGATTAGTCAAGAATCGTTTGGTAAACCAATATAAATTTCTGGTGTGCTGCTTTATTTACTTTATTTGTATTTTTTTTATTTGGGTGTGCACCTAGTTAATATCATATATCCGCTGCTATAAAGATAATAATTAATTTAGGGTAAAATTATTTATTTGATTTTTGAAGTATTAAATTATTTGATAATTTTTTATAACTACCCAATTCACCCTTCTCTTGGATAGCTCACTGGGCCAACATTGATCATATCCACCATCTCGGTCATCTTTCCAGTGAGAGCGTCGATCTTCGCATCTGTACTCATCACTTCCGGTGGTGGATCAACATGAACCTCCTCATAAATTTCCACCAGCATTTCATTATCAGGTGGTGACGGCAAGTCAGTATTTTGACTCAGTGTCGCACCTCTTGCTCGTTGTTGCCTCATAGTTGCGATGGATAGCTTTTTACGTTAGCATTTCCCACAGACAGTGCCAAGTGATGCTGCCAGAAATTCTCAACACATGTAATAGGTCCGCACGTGTCGAAAACCTCTTCTGCTTCCTCCTTTAACTTGCAAAATCATAAGTTCCCAAGGGGGACACCTGTGTGGTGTTAGCCAAAGAACATCCAATGTGAGAATAAGTTACTCTGGTAATTGGTGGAGTTAATACACAAATTGAACTATAAGTAAATAACAATAATACTTGCCCTTTATATAGATTAGGAGATATTTTGTCATTTCATTGGAGATGTCGTCTTTTACATGATTTGCTCCTAACGGCTTAGAAGATAACCATTGTCTCCTTTATTTAAGGAGAGATCTTTATAACGTTCCCCATTAAACATGGGCCGTTACAACCAATCCGGTTTTATAATATTCTTCAAGTGTAGGGGAGTCGGTCACGATAGACTGACTTAGTTATTCCTTGGACCTAAACACTATAGGCTTTGATCTGCCCATTAATGGGCCTTTTCTTGAGGCCGCTTGTCCTGTTTAGAGGATTGCCAAAGACTATACCCAACTGGGCTTATTTTTCTTCGGTCTAGATAGCCCATTGGGTCTGTCTGATTCGGATCGAAATTGTGACTTCATCCAACCCATTAAGATTTCATGCCTATGCTAGTTACAATCGGGCATTTTCCCTTATCAAAACCAGAGCCTGGAGTTCTTCCTCAGGCGAATGCCGGAGCATGTGTTCGCCATCATCGAGGTCGAGCTCAATTTCATCTACGAGACGCTCTACACCAAGGCTAGTGTCGTCTACACAAAGTTCGGGTTCGTTTTTCGGGCCATGATGTTTGTTTCGGTTATCGTGTCATTATCGCTCTTCTACACCATCGACAACAAGGGTTTCGATCGGTTCGACGTCAGGGTTACCTACACATTGCTCATCGGTGCTATTTCACTCGACATGATCGCTTTTTGTAATGCTATTTTTCTCGAATTGGACCCTCATCGCAATGAAAAGTTGACGGAAAATCCACCGGTAAAGCAGGTGGAAAAGCACCAGGAAACCAACGCCGGCTGTGCCGACGCCTATTGGTTTAGTAGTATTGTGAACCGGCGGTGGTCGGACTCGATTTTGGTAGACTATTGTTTACACCCGCGTCACGTGGTGAAGGAGAAATTCGTCGATGTTCTAGAGCTGAAAATGTCTCTTGCAGGTTGAAATACGTGAAGAAAAACCAGTTCACTGATTGGTTGAGAGACCATATCTTTGATGAGCTCCCCTCGAAATCGGAGCTCGCCGACGACTTGGAGATGATGAAGGAGATATGGTCGTCGAGGGGTAACTGGGTTCTGAGCATCGATGATTGCATGTAGTCCAACATGGCTTTAGTTTTTGGCCCGGATTTTAAGGGGTTTGTTTTTAGAAAAATAATTTTTTTTATGTGATCAAAAAATAAGAAATTTCGTTATTATTATTTTATTTAAATATGGGACTCAAAAATAAATTTATAAAATAATTTTTACAGTACTCAAGTTTAGGGCTTGTTTAATAACAACTTAATTTTTAATTACTGAAAATTTAAGTGTTGAAATTTTAAGAAGGTTATTTGATAAAATTGTACTGAAAATTTAAGTGCTGAATTTTTTTTATTTGTTTGATAAGTACAAAATTTGTATACTGAAAATTGTTTAATTTACATAACTACATTTGAATCAAGATATGTGAAAAAAAAAAAAAAAAAAAAAAAAAAAGAACAAAACAATAAAATCAAGGTGTCATTTTAAAAACCATAAAATAATTCAAATTATTCAATTCTCATTAATCCTAACTCTAATTAAATCCTCATACGGGATTAAGGGCAAAATGGTCAAAACATAATTTTTTTAAGTAGAAAATAATAAAGTGCATTAAATAAAATGAAATAAGTGAAGGGACATTGACTTAATTTTTTACTTATATTTGACTTAATTTTTAAGTTAACTTAATTAATTAAGTGATATTAATTATATTTATCAAATAAACTTAATTAATTAAGTAATTAATATAATCAATTTTATCTAATGTAACTTTTCAAAACTAATTGTTAAAATATTTGTAATGATCGATAAAATTAAATCCGTGTCAAAGGTATAAACAGAATTTTGTCATTTAAAAATTGTCCATGTTTATGTATGTAGAATCTTTTAAAACGAGTTTAACTTAGGGCTTGTTTGATAAAGATTTAATTTTTAAGCGTTGAAAATTTAAGTGCTAAAAATTAAGTGCTGAAAATTTAAGTAATTTTTAAGCGTTGAAAATTTAAGTGCTAAAAATTAAGTACTGAAAATTTAAGTAGGCTGTTTGATAAAATTATGCTGAAAATTTAAGTGCTGATTTTTATTTTTTTTTTGATAATTATAAAATTTGAATGCTAATTTTTTTTTTTTAATTTACATAACTATCATTGAATCAAGATAATAGTAATAATAAATAAATAAGAGAACAAAATAATAAAATAAAAACACCAATAATATACTAAAAAGTTTAAATATATAAATTATCACAAGTCAACAATAACATAGAATTCAACAGATTGACTGAAGTTTAATACATATTTGATTTGTTTATCATCTAACCAATTAGACTGGACCTAAACGGGACTATCTGATTGCAACCACAACATTCAACAATTTGTACTACTAGTTTGATTGATAGTAGCATTCTAGGATCTGAAGATTTAGGGTTGTGATTGTCTTACTCGACATTCAAGTCCAAGTCGTTTGATGATTGGAGTCTGTTATCAATATCATCCTTATGGGGAAGAATCTTATTGCAATCATTTCCATCCATTGCCCTAATAATTATCTAAAAATTTTATGACAAAAAAAATGTCATCATAAACTACGAAAGAGAGCATTTATGATTGTTGTAATGACTGTTCAAAGTCAGTCATTAATGTCTCAAAACCCTTAATAAACCATTAGATGAGATGAATAAGAACATCATTTTAGAAATTAACAACAACAAGGATTCAAACAATTCAGATAGCCCTAATTGCTTGATAGTGATCAACGATTTCAATAACTAAAAAAAAGAAATAATGAACGAGTAGGTGAAAAATAGAATATATGATTGTTTCTTCTCAAAGTGAATATTCCGCTAGATAGCGTTTGCTAGCAAAGAATTGGCGCTTCGAAATCAGAATTGGAAATAAACACATGTAAAAATAAACAAATCTTAATTCTTACGTTTGCTCGTTTTCAATTCAAATACCAAAACTCCAATTCTTGACAACCAAACACTGCCTTAAGGAAATTTTAACAAATAAGTAGATGCATCTATAAAATCACAATAACCAAAAATGAAAAAAAAAAAAAAATTAACATAGAGGAGTTAAAACTAAAGAGTATATACTTGTTTCTTCTCGTCAGAAATGAAAACAACAATGAGATCAAATCCGTCTGAATTTGCTATCCCTCTCGAGCATAGTTTCTTGCAAAGTAAATATACATTCTCCTCGCTGCAACAAGAAAATACCAAAAAAATAAATAAACTAATGAAATCAAGATTCAATGTCCAAAGGTGTCTTGAAAAAAATGCAAATATAGTAAATAACAAAAAAGAAGCAGAAATCTGGGAACAATTATGTCCTGTTCCCCGAAATTTGCTCAAAAAATATGATAACAGAACAAAAATCAACCTGGTCCACGCCTCTTTTGATTGTTCCACCAGTACGGCCGCCGTCAAACGTCATCCCTACCCACGTGTGAAGCAGAGGAAACAACCTCCCCAAACAAACCCCAAATTCAAACACCAGCATCTACCACTCTCATTCTCAACCACAAACCCTACCATTCATCAATTCATCCACTCGGCATCTTGAATGTCACAACTAGCAAATTCCCCCTAATTCAAGACCTCCACATCCTCAATTTTACTCCAGCAGGAAAAAAAAATGAATCAAAATTAAACCAATAGGCGGTCTTTTCTTCCAGTTCCCCAAATTTCAGTAAGCTCAGAAAGAAAAAGAAAGTGAACCAATAATTTGATAGCTTTACTTTCTATCAAGCATATAGGAACTGCAAACTTTGAAAACTATTTCCATTATAATTCCAACTTTCTAGAACAAAATTTTGGAAGGAGAACATGAATATTCCCAAATTTTTGCGCAGGGTTTAGGGTTTTAGGATTTAGGAACAGTAGAGAAAAATAATTTTGGGAACAAAAAACAGTAAACAGAAACAACCACATATAACTCCATATAGCTATCTTTGAAATTATCCAGGTAATAATTTAAAGCGATATAGAAGGCCACACCTTCGTATCCAATTGAGAAAAGCTTTCCATAGATCCATGGTGAAGAGAAAACTCTAAATCGACAGAGTGATCCATGAATCTCCCTCTCTTTCTCTTTCTTCCAATTGATCTTCTCTCGTTATTGTTCACCGTATCTACATACAGAAAACGAATGATTTATCAAAGAAAGATCAAATAACAAATAATCTCTTGGAAAATCGGCAAGATCTTACGAGAGAATTGCAAAAGTAAGCAACGATTCTCTCGCTATCTCTTTCAATTGATCTTTGCTCGCTACTGTTCACCGCATCTACGTACAAAAAACGAATGATTTATCAGAGAAAGATGAAATAACCAATAGGATAGCAAAAATCTCCATGAAAATTGGCGGGATCTTACGAGAGAATTGCGGAAGTAAGCAGCGATGTTCTGCTGCGTGGACCAATCGAAGGGATTTTCCTTTTCGCCGCTCACGTTGCCTCTCCTCTGTTCTCTCTTCCATCGATCTGGACAAATGAAGAACTAAATTGAACCCTAGGTAGGTAGGATGAAGGGTAAAATGGTCAAATCATATATATATATATATATATATATATATATATATATATATATATATTTTAATTTGAAAAAGGCTGAGCGCCTTTTGCAAAAACAAAAAAAAATAAAAAGTCAGAGGGTTTTTGGTGAATTTTTAACTTAATTTTGCACTTAATTTTTCAGCTAACTTAATTAATTAAGTAATTTTAATTACATTTATCAAACACAATTAATTAAATGCTTAATCTACTCAGTTTTAAGTGATTGTTTTTTTTTTACCAAACGTGCCCTTAATTTTTTGAATTTTCACTGAATTTTTTTAATAAAAGTATTTATTTTACTTTTATTTTGAATTTTTATTTTTGAAATGTCATAAACACCACTGAATTTTTTTTTTATTCTTTTATAATATCTACTGAAAAATTTAAAGTGACAAAAAATAAATTTTCAATTATATTCTACTTATAAAAAAATTAATAAAATACGTTAAAAAAAAAATCTAAATTACTCTTATTTATATTCCACTACATATTAAATTTTGTAACATTCCAATGAGAAAATTATAATTCCAAAATGTGTTTAGTAAGAATTTTATGAAATATACTCGCGTAGGCATAGATGAAAAAATATTAACTTTAACTTAGACAATGAACCAAAAAGATTAATAGACTCAACAACAAAAATATGATTTGAGAATAATATATTACATTCTTTAATACATCGCAATAATTCTCATAGTTTATTTCTTACACACAAATATCCATGATGAAATTTTAAAATATAAATTTAAAGGGACAATCTAGAACACTTTAGGACATGTTGTGACGTGTTATTTTTTATAACATCTAATGAAATTTTTAAAATGTCAAAAAATAAATTTGAATTATATTCCCCATATCAAAAAAATATAAAATCATCAAAGTTTCAAAAATACTCTTACTTGTTTTTATTTATTATTATTTTTTTATAACATTCTACTAAGAAATTTATATTTCCAAAATATCTTTAGTGACAATTTTATTAAATATATTTTTTTTTATAACAATTCCGCTTAACATTAGTTATCAATAACAATTCTAAAGAAAAATGTTTTGTAGAACATTATAAAATTTACATAAGTTGAAATTATTTAATTAAAATTTTATTTTATAAACAAATTAATTACAAAAAATAAAAAATAAACATCATTCCACTAATTTTTTATAATTCCACTTGATGTGGGTGAAAATCAAATGACCTCCATGTAGATAAACAGGAGACACGTCAAGAAATACCTAACTAGTCCGATACCTCATTAGGCTCGGCACCTTATCAGGTCGGTCATCTCGTAGGACATGGACAGTCACTGACTGAAGAATTCTCTACTATTATGACGGGTCTAACCGGTGAGGCTCAGCTCGATATGATCACCTCGGCATCCGTACTGGTGTCCGGGCCGGTTCATCCACTATCTTACAACGCAGCCCATGCACTTCTCCATCAACTTTTAAAGACCTAGGCTCATAGCTCTAATCCCTTCACGTGCTCTTTTTCTTCTCCATGCATCGTGTTAAGGTTGATAATCGAGCTTAAGGTTTTAATTACCAAAATGCTAATCAGATTCTTGCCTATAAAAGGAAAAGTTAAACAATGTTATCTAGAGGTTGAAAGGTAACCACTTTTAGAATATTCAAAGCTTCCTTAAATTTCCCCCTGAGCTCTCACTCTCACTCCGGAGGGGACACACTGGAAACAACCCCAGCATGTGTTGTGTGCAGCTACCTATCTAAAGATTAGGTCGGACAATGCCAACCCAGCTTGGTGAAATACAAATTCAAGGAATAGAAGACTTCAAGGATTCAACTTCACCAAGGATAGTTTCCAGATCATCAACAATTCTCCACGTGGACTCTAATCAGACCATATTTTTGGCCAGCCCATTTTTCGACACCAATAGTTTGGCACCGTCTGTGGAAAACTTATGAAAAACTTCCTCGGATCATCAATTCCTAGCACGGCTAAGACTTGATGATCACAAGGTTTGATTAAATTGTTCAACAAAGAGATCGAAATGTCGTGGTGAATAGCAACCTGAATCAAGAAATGTCTAGGATTCTCAGGCCTGATGCAAGGGCCTCAGCCCATATCCTGGTTGAAGAAGTGAACATTCCAATGGGCCAAGCAGGTCCATCAACCCGTAGGGGTCATCATAGGTCTGATCTCTGGGACCGTTGAGGCATCAAGAATTAATAGTTTGGAATGTTGGCTTGGTGAATTCCAAAACTATTTCCAAGTTCTTATTTCTAGCCAGCCTTCGACCCCCGTGGAAAGGAGACCGACTCTCCAGACCGCAAGGGGAGAGAAGTAACCTTAAGAGTCCAAAGATCGTGTTATTCACTCCTATGAACATGTACCTCGGGCTCAACCTCGGCCCTACAATCGGGAAATGAGGGAGATGGATCTAACCCCTTTTGCTACCTCAGGGACATCATCTCAACCCTCACAAGGACACCGAACTAAGAAAGAACGATAATCCCTACCAGCTAGAGCACCTAGCCACACTGCCCGATTTGAGAACCAGGTCTACCAGGGTCATGAGGTCGATTCTTATTCCCCATTATCTTGGAGGCATGGGGCCCGAACAGCTGCCATCCTGGCTATGGTACCTCCCAAGGAAGTAACAGCTATGGAGCATCGCCTTGCCGAGATGGAGGTAGCACTCCATCAAATAAATAAATATAAAGCATTTTTTTTAAAAAGATATTAAATAGAGGGGTTTTCAATACGTCGGTTTTCTCATAAAATAACTTAAGCCGATTTTTTTTAAAAAAAAAAAACGTCGCCACCTAATATTGAGTTTAAATGGTGTGATAGGTCACCAGATTTTTTAAAAAGGATTTGAAAAACGGCTTAAGTAAAATTTTAACTCCAAAAAGAACAGTCAAACCGAAGATTCGTTTTTAAGAGTTCGGAAGTCAGTTATACTCGGGAAATATGTTAGGCACGCCGAGATAGCTGTCTAAAGATGGTACCTCTCCAAATAAAGTTCAAACAAAATTTAATTTTGAATGTTTTATTTGATTTTGAAATATGTTCTTAGAAAACATTTTTCGTTTCTTTTTTTAATTTCTTTTAATTATCATCATTATTATTTTTAATTTTTTTAAAGAGAAAAGTCTTTTCTTTTTCTTTTTTTTGAACTTTCACGAAGTAAAATGGAAAAGTAATTTTTTGTTTTGTTTTAGATTTTTGAAATGTTCCCCCGATATGATTGCTTACAAAATATTGACGATTTAATAAGAATGATCCCCAGGGGTTTAATATAGAGAATTTTATGTTTATGACATTTCGATAAAATGAAGGAATTTGAATGCATGCCAAAATATTTTTTGAATGATTTTTTTTGAGAAGCGAAGTACAAGGAGTCAATTGGTTTGGAAAACATAATAAAACTTATTTTTGAGAAATTTTTCAATCTTGAAGAAACACATTTTTTTAACATGAAAACCATATAGAAAGACTCACTTTTACTGACTTTTAAAAAATACTCTCCTTTTAAAAGCTATATTTTTTAACAAGTTTTTGTATTTCTTAAAAACAAAAAATGATTTTATATTTTTTAGAAAAAAAACTAATTTTACAAAAAAAAAAAAAAAAAAACTATTTTTTACGTTTTTTATAAAAAAATATATTTGGAATGCCAACAAAATTTCTATTCCTTTTATTTTATCAACTTATCTCAAACTTAAAACCTGACTTAGAGAAGTGTTTTCTTGAACCCACTGCTTGAAAATTTCATACTGAAATCCGAAGCGGTGGTACGGAAAACTCTCACTTTCTCAAATTTCGAGTTAAGGGTTTTTCATTTTTTATTTTTTTCTTGGAGTTTTCATTCTTTTTTTGAATTTTTTATTTTAGAACAATAAAGATCAATTCATTTTTGTTTCCATTTTTCTTATGCGATAAAATAAATATTTACACAAACATAATAACAGTACATAAAATGTATAAAATTACATAAATAAAAGCGCGAAAAGACACATAATAGGAAGAAAAAAAAAAGGGGCAGAAAGGCACAAAACTGAAAATTAAATACAACCAAAATAAAAGCACGAAAAAGCACAGAATAGAAAATATTTACAACAAAATAAAAGCGCGGAAATGTGCAGAACATGAAATAAATACAACAAAATAAAAACGCAGAAAGGTATAGAATAGGAAAATAAATGCAGAAAAGTAAAGCGATTTTTAAGTGTTCCAGTGGACCGTCCTCTTAAGTTTTGTCCAATTTTAAATCCATCATTTCAAACAGTTTTAAGCAAAAAAAAAAAAAAAAAAAAAGGCTTAGTTGAAGAGTAAGAAAACTTTCCTAGACATAGAGTATTTCTTCCTCTTTTTCTTCTCTTTCTTCCTTTTCTACTTTCGGCAAAACTCAAATCCCCTTTAGACTTGGTCCCTGCCCCTTTCTTTTCTCTCTTGAGAGTTGGTCCCTACCTCTTTTGAATGTTTTTTTCCCTCTTTTATTTATTTTTTAATATAGATATATATATATATAGAGAGAGAGAGAGAGAGGACAGAGAGGCTTCAGCCCTCTTTGAGCATAGTGTGGCTGCAATTCCAGTCATGGGGTTGTGTGCAAATGCATGCAACGCAATATATATATATATATATTTGTTTTTGTTTTGTTTTTGTTTTTGTTTTTATAAAAATATAATTGAATTATCTAAAATTTAATCGAGTTTGAATGATTTGTTCGCCAATTTCATGAATTTTCAAAAATACTCGAACTTTAGGGTCTAAATGAAAAATTAAAAAAAAAAATGATTTCAATTCATTCAAATATTGAAAAGTAAAATTGACCAAATAAAACATGATAAATTTCAAGATTCATTTTAATTTGATCAATTTAGCACAAAAAAATAACCTTCGTAAATTTTCATTTTGACACCAAAACTTTCTTTTGAATTCCCAAACCTCAATTAGAGTTTCGATTCGAATTTCTCAAGAATTAATCATTTCAAAAGATTTGATAAGAAAATTTTGAATCGAAATTGGTCCTTGTTAAATGATGATTTAAAGTTTGTCGAAATTTTAATTAGACCCCTTAAACTTTCTAATTCAACAAATTGTCTCAATCGACTTATTTGGGAGACCAATTGGGATTATGAGACTTTTATTTAACTTGTTTTTGAGGATAATTGAATATTCCAAAGATTAATTTCAAAATCCAAGTCCAAATATCAATATTTTGAATTTCTAATTTAGTCCCAAAACTTTTTTAAAAGGAACAATTTTGACTCAAAACTTTCAATTGGATACCCTTTTTTCTAAATTGGATTTTTGAGACATTAATTTAAATCTTAAAGATTGAATTTATTATTTCGAACCTTCAATTAAACCAATAAGATTTCCAATTGCAAATTTCAAATTTGAATTAATTCTTGAAACCTTCGAATCAACCTCCATCCTCATTTGGACATTTTTCGAAATTCATGAATAACTGAGGTGGAAAAATTTATTTATTATTTTCTTTTCCTATGAATGGGTGGGAAAAAATTCGGTGTCTACAGTTTCCCCTCTTTGTCATGCGAGTTTACTCGTGATGACAAATATAGGAGACACATGCCAATTGAGTGAGTGTAATGCAAGAAGATGATAAACGAAATCTGTAAAATGTGCCTCAGCTTGTGGCTGAGGCAATGCATGGTTGGAGGAAAAAGAAAACTTACCTAGGAATCGACCCATTTTTTTTTTTTTTAATTATGAAAACCTTGCCAAAGACATAACCGTACCCATGTGGGTTACCTACATACTTTGGGGAACCCAAAGAACTGGTGAAACATAGTTTAGCATACGCCCTTTGAGGAGAAGAAAAGAATGCTCCCGAAGAACTCATGACGAATAATGCTCGCTTAGAGGATTGAGAATGACTTATGATGAACAAGATTCATTTTGAGAAATGGAAAATAACTCATGACGAACAAAATTCATTTAGAGATATGAAAAATAACTCATGCCGATATTCATGATGAATGCGTGTCCATTTAGAGGATCATTTAAAGTAATAAAAATGACACATGACAATACTCATGACGAATGTGTGTCCGTTTAGATGATCATTTAGTGTAATAGAAATAAATCATGACGATACTCATAACGAACAAGTGTCCGTTTAGAGGATCATTTAGAATAACGAAAATGACTCATGACGAATAAGTGTCCGTTTAGAGGATTATTTAATGACAATGAGAAGGAAATGGCTCATAACGAATATGGTTTGTTTAAAGGGGTGACTCATGACGAACGGAGTCTGTTTAGAAAAATACGAGACAACTCATGACAAGCAAAGTTCGTTTAGAGGAATGGGTGTAACTCATGACGAACAAAATTCATTTAGAGTAATGGGAGATCACTCATGACGAACAAGGTTTGCTTAGAGGAATAGAGGACCACTCATGATGAACAAAATCCATTTAGAGGATTGGAGACAACTCATGACAAACAAGGTTTGTTTTGAGGAATAAAGACAACTCATGATGAACAAAGTCCGTTAAGAGGAATGGGGGATCACTCATGATGAACAAAGTCTGTTTAGCGGAATAGAGAAAACTTACGATAAATAAGGTTCGTTTAGAGGAATGAAGGAAACTCAAAACAAATAAAGTTCGTTTAGAGGGAAGATTAACACTCGACAAAATGAGCGTACCTCCAAGGGGAGGACTAACACAAGATGAAATTGACATACGTCTTGGCCTGTGGTTGGGGAGGACTAACACTAGACGAAATGAATATACCTCCCGAAAGAGGACTAACACAATATGGAATTGGCATACCTCTTAACTTTTGGGTAAGAGAGAATTCACACAAGACGGACTCGATATACCTCCCGACTTTTGGCAGAGGAGGACTGACACAAGACGAAATAAACATACTACCAGACTTTTGGGTAAAAGAGGATTAACATACGATGAGATTGAACATACATCCCAACCTTTGGGTAAGGGAGGATTGACATAAGATGAGATTGACATACCTCCAAGCTTTTGGGCAAAGTTGGATTAACACAAGATAAAATCCATATGCCTCCCAACTTTTGGGACAAAGAGGATTGACACGAGATGAATTTCACATACCTCCCAGCTTATGGCAAGGGAAGATCGACACAAGATGAAATCCATATACCTCTTGGCTTTTAGGCCAAATAGGATTTACACGAGATGAAATTGACGTACCTTCCAGCCTGTGGCAAGGGAGGATTGACACAAGATAAAATTAACATACTTCCCTACTTATGGCATAGGAAGACTGACGCAAGATGAAATTGGAAATACTTCTTAGCTTTGGAAAAGAAAAAGACTGATACGAGACGAACTTGACATACTTCTTAACTTTTAGGCCAGAGAGGATTGGCACAAGATGATATTGACTTACTTCCCAGTACGAGGATTGAAAACAGTCATATGGGAAGTAATGGAAAGATCCACTCACTGGGAGGTTACAACAAAATGCACTCACTGGGAGGTAATGGTAAAACACAATTACTAGAAGGATGATGGCAGAAGGCACTCACTGGGAGGTAATGGCAAAATGCACTCAATAGGAGGTAACGGTAAAATGCACTCACTAGGAGGTAACGGTAAAACGCACTCACTAGGAGGTGATGGAAAAATACACTCACTGGGAGGTAATGATAAAACTCACTCACTGGGAGGCAATGTTAAAACTCACTCACTAGTAGGCAATGAAAAACACTCATAGAGAGACTATGTCTAATGGTGGGGCACTCATAGAGAGAATAATAGATTCAAAACCATCCACAATGGGTATACATCACATAATGTGCCCCAGCCTATGGTTAGGACTAACAAGCTCAACTTTTAAGACCCAGAGATAGGTAAACACCACAAAATGTGCCCCTGCCTACGACTGGGGAGAATAAGAGACCAAAGGTGTAAAATGTACCACAACTTGTGGCTGGGGTTGACACTTGGATGATCGAACCTTAACAAGTTGACTATGTATCTCAGTATTATACTGTGGATCAAGTCTAGCGTAGTTCACCCCGAATGAGAAAAAAATTAAATGGAATGTCACAAATGGATGACCAAACCTTAATAGGTTGCCTACATACCTCGGCATTACACTGAGGATTAGATCTAGCGTAGTTCACCACATCTCCTTTTTAGGGCAGAACACAAATACATAAGAAGATACTCATCAAATAGTGAAGAGATAACAAACCCATGTAAGAATTATACACAGACAAGCTTGAAACATTTTTTTTTTCTTTTTTATTTATTTTGTTATTTATTTATTTTTATTTTTTTGAAGATAATATTGGTCATCTTTAAGCCAACCATAATTTTCTTTTTTTCATTTTCTTTTGTCTTTGCAGGCTCTGTTTTGCAATTTGGGGCCTTTTCCTTTCTTTAGATTAGGTGAGATTTTGTTTTTAACCAGTTGAGAGGACTAAAAGTAGTAGTACACTGTGACCTTTGTGATATAAACTCGGCTTGGCCTTCTTGGGTATTAAGATTAATTTAGACACTTAGGATCTAGAACTCCTATATGTTTTGTATTTCTATCAATTATTGCAATTGTATTACCAAAAAACGCACAAAACGTTAAAGTTTATTTACAAATATCCATCCTTACCTTATATGATTTTCTATGTTGATTTTGATTTAAGTATGAAAACAATGATATGGATAATAGTCAAGATTCTTCTCCAAATTTGTTGTCGTAAGATGATCTTCCTCAACTAACGAGTATTTGAACCAATTTTCCAGCAATGAGATCTTTAAGTAACTGAAATAAAGATGCTTCTACTTTCTTTCTCTTTTACTTTTTTTTTTTTTTTTAATTTCTGCTTTTCTATTTTTTTAGAATCTTTATCTATTGGACAAGTTTATTTACAACCAAATGTTTTGGGGATAATAGTTTTTTTTTTATGATGGGTTGCCTAGCCGTTGAACGGACAAATCTTTGGGCATGAAAAACTCTTTTATGGGGCTGTGGCACAGCTTTATGACAGATTGCCTAACTGTTGAAATGAGTTATTTGAGGAATGTATTTTTGGAAGATAGACTTTCATATAACAACTTTTCGGGTAATGGATTTACTTTATGATGAATTGGCTAGCCGAAAATTGGATTTTGGGTTCAATCAATGCCCTTACCAATTTTCTAGGGGTTAGAAGCAAGATAAGGTGTAATCTGAAATTTATAAGAAATACAACACCATTTTGGTAATCTGGCTGACCATCGGGAAATGTGTATTCCTAAGTGATGATGGTGAATGATCTTCCGTTTACTTTTATCTTATTCCATTGGTTACGACTGGAAATTCTAGGATTAAAAAAAAAATTGTAATGGATGAAGTTTTGCAATCTGTATCAGGAGATGCCTGGGGTCCATGGATAGGATTTTTGGGAGTTATTTTCATTTTCTGGTTAAGAAGAATTATCTTGCTTCACTTTCTTTCAGATCAAAGTCTTTCTTATTATCAAAATCATATTTATCATGCTCAAGTTTATTTTCAACACAGATTATAAATAGATAGTTTTAGAATATTTGAAAAATAAGCATTAGATTTTTGAGACATTCTTTAAAAACACAATAAGAATTATTAAAAATTTCAAGCTATTTACAAAGAAAATTCTCTACCATCCAAAAGGCTAACTAGATGGAGATGTGGATTTAAGATTTTTCCCCAATTTTGTCAATAAGTAAATCTCAACACACCATAGGGTGTAAATCAGGCCCACAAATGGTACCCTTAGAATTTGGCTTTGGCTAATGTTACACTACAGGGTAGGTTCGAAAAAATCCCTCCATTTTTTTATGAGAAGGCACAAAGAGTTTATGGAAAATATGAGATCACACGACAGAAGGTGAAAAACTTAGGCTTATAAAAATATAGGTATTTATGGTTTGTGATCCAAGGTATTGGGATAGAGTATGATTTTGACTTTGGAGGGATTTTAGAGGTACCACTTGATTTAGGGGCATGGGTTAAATAGGTAATTTAAGAGGTGGGAGGTTGAATGACATTTGGCTGAGTATGGTTTGGATTGTAGCTTTTTATTTTGGTCACACATCGAAGGCACCACTTGATTTAGGAACATAGGTAAATACAATTTTCATTTATGATCGACTCATTTCATTTGGAGAGAACTCTTGAGAATTTTGGTAGCCTTTTTTTTTTTTCTAGGGTTTTTGGTTTTTTTTTTTTTTTTTTTTTTTTTTTTTTGCATGATTCACTCTTAGATGACAAATATTTCATTCAAATTATTAGGTTACTTATTATTGGTATATAGTTAAAGAAGACCGAAGATCCATTCAAATTTAAGATTTCCAATTCCGGTGATGACTAACAAGACAACACTACTATTTGGAGAAAGAATTTTCATTTGTATCCAGGGATTTGACATAATATTACAACCATATCGAATGGCTGAAAAAATATTACAATACAATCTGAGACAACAAAATAAAACTTTGAAATAAATTACAGACTCGATAATAATCATTTTAAGACTCATGGGAATTCATTCATCATTGGATTCTTCACCGGTATTGGAAACCTTAAACTTGTTTGGTTATAAAAACCTCTAAAATATCATCAATCGAAACATAATACATAAAGTGCTCTTCCATTTTCGAGGATCAAGTGTCCTACAACGAGTCGAACGACACCTAGGCCTAGGATTACTATATGAAGCTCATGGCTTCTAACTGATGCATCATATTAAAGGCTCGGTTCTCAGATCTTCAAACATCTGGCGTCCCGAAGGAACATCTATTGTTGGTTGGTGATCCGAGCTAGATGAGTTTTGAAACCGGTCCGGGTGGATAAACACGCGCAGCCTAGTCCCTACTATCAACCACTTTCTAGTCCTACAGGGTTTCAAAACCAGACCCAACAGATGGACCGCACGGCCTAACTCCTACCATCGACCCTTCTAAAGGGTTACAATGGGCAAAAATGTGGATGCAATGCAATTGTGCTCATACCATGGAAGAGTATATAATATAACAATAATACAAGAAATAAGAAGTAGATATATGTAGAATAATAACATGGGGAAGAGGAAACAAATATATACATCACAAAAGAAAAGTAAAATCCAACACACATAAGCACACATAATTAATTACTAACAAAAATGAAGAGATAACAAAATAAAATATAACATTTGGATTTAAATTTCTTTGAATTATTTAGATATCGTAGGCTCGACTCTCAAAAATAAATCCCCACCGGAGTCTCCAGCTAACACACCCCAAATTTTGAAAAAGGAAATAAAATAAATAAATATGAAGTATTTTTTTTGAAAAAGATATTAAAGATAGGGGTTTTCAAAGCATCGGTTTTCTCATAAAATAACTTAAGTTGGTTTTAAAAAAAGTAGTCACCACCTAGCATTGAATTTAAATGGTGTGCTAGGTCACTGGGTTTTTGAAAAAGAATTTGAAAAATGGCTTAAGTAAAATTTTGACAAAACAAAAAACACAGTATGACCAGAAATTCATTTTTAAAGGTTCGGGGGTCAGTGACAATGATGGAGAATATCAAAGTACTGAATTTCAACATTATTTGGAAACACAAGGAATGATCCATCAGACAACTTGCTCCACCACACCTGAACAAAATTGGGTGGCCAAGTGGAAAAATCGACACTTGTTGGAGGTTGTTCGAACTTTGCTTATTGAAGCCCATATGTCATTGTCTTATTGGGGAGAAGCTTTAATTTCAGCAGCTTATTTAATCAATCGGATACCTTCCAGTACCCTCAATTTCGAAACACCATTCCAAACTCTAAATGATGGGATTATGGCTCTACATGTCTCAAGTTGAGCTCCCCATGTCTTTGAATGTGTGGTGTTTGTACATCAACACAAGCATCATCGCACCAAGTTAACTCTTCAAGCATTGAGATGTGTTTTTGTTAGGTATACTACTCATCAAAAAGGATATCGGTGTTATCATCCTCCAACACGCCGATTATTTATCACGATGGATGTTGTTTTCCATGAAAATACAACGTACTTCTCCAAACCTGAATTTCAGGAGGAGTACCAAAAGGAAAATCGAAGTTTAGATTATGATAATCAAGATGGGGGTAACTTGGAGATAACTAATGTGCCATTGGATTCCGGCGGTAAAGACTCACAGACTTGAGTAAATGAAGAAATAGGTGAACTGGAGATAAGTAGTATGAGATTTGTCACAACCCACCCCAGACACCCGTCATGTGGGGCCGGTGTGACGTTGACAAGAAATCACCTAACTGACCAACCAAACACAAGACTACAATATACAAAATTGTCATCCATATAACATATACATAATTCCAACTTCATAGGGGTACGCCGTCCCAAATATAAGAACAACCAAACAAAACCCATGAATCTCACTTAGACTTATCTCTAATACCTCGTCTCAAAATTATTCTCAAAATGACTCCATCGCGAGACCCGCATAACTCTATCTAGTGCCAGTAGGGAACCAACTGACTCCTTGTTATTTTATCTGCGAGTATACTGTCTTCTTAGTAAAACATTTTAAAATAATTCTTCATTCTACAACATCTAAATGGATCAAGCGTAAGTATATAAACAACACGTAGCTAGTAAAATTCTCCATAATATAAGCAGTAAAAATAAACCAACAAGTATAAGTTCCATTCAAACCCATCTAGTATAAAATAGTACTATTCACTATAATAAATAATAAATCACTCAATATAAGCAAAATGCCACATCTCAGATGCACATCTCAAACACAACACACACTGGCTAACCATAGTGATCGTTATAACCTCATGATCGGGAGTTGCAATGGTACCGTACCATCCGTAGGATATGCCTTCCTGGCAGAACAAATGACCATATGCCCACACGTCTATCAGACAGGTCATAATATCAATATCCACATGCTGGACCACCCATCGACAGGATATAATATCAATAAACGTTTGTCGGATGCCCATCGACAAGACATAATATCAATAACCGCCAGCCGGACACCCATCGGCATGACATAACATCAATAACATCAACAACAACTACAACTCAATAAATAATCAACGTTCTACCGATGCAGAAAATCAACAATATCGTCAAATCGATAACATTATCAAATTACAAATCAATAACTTCGTCTCATCAATATCGACAAAACCCCCAACATCCACCTCTTTTTCTCCAAAACTGAATTTTAATCCAAAAATCATATTTTTCGCATTCGTTTGGAAACCGTCTAATTTCAACAAAACCATTTTTCAACTTCCTTTTAAAACCACCATAATTTAACGAAAATCCATTTCCTCAACTCACCCAAAATCGACTTGATCCATATCATTTATAAAATCATACAGTCCACGTAAAACCATTTTTTACACATTTGTATATAAAAATAGTTTGGCAAGAAGACAGTACACTCACCTGATTATCCGCTTTCGAAAACTTTGACCGCCTATTCTCTACAAGTACCTCTGGTGCCTGCGAACCTAATAGTGACAGGGCCTAAATTAATATTTTTATGTAGAAATAACCTAACCATGCCATGAAATCCTAATTTCCATAATTTCCTATTCCCTGCGTTTTCTTTTGGAATATTATCATTTAATTAACATCACTCCGTTATGGTTTACTATATAAACTTTGTTTATATACCTGGTCTCATTATTTGTTTCATCATTTCGACAACTTCAACGCTAGCAATTAAATTAACAAATCACAAAATTTTAACGAGAAACGTTACCCGTTCTGAATCGGTTGTCGATCTCTTCATGAATTCCTTGATTTTTGCTTACTGCTGCCCACCCCCAAGGCAGACGAGCTCCTTTACATTTCTGAGTTACCCACTAACGGCCCACCGCCTAGGTGAGAAACTTCTGCCTAGTCGAACTCCCGCTACTCCACATTCCGTTCTGCTCATTGCAAATCCACTGCTGTGGCGAATTCCCCACCGCCGCGACGAACTTGCGAAAGGTACAATTGCTCCTTCATTGACCCTTTACTGCTGCGGTGGTGATCATCTTCTTTTTTTGCTATGTTTTGTGAATTCCAGCTGACCGCTCTCTCTCTCCTCGCTAATTCCGGCAATCACCACCCACCTGAGCGTCCCAACACACACAACACACTCCATACCTCACAACTACACACCACCCTCACCATCACCACCACCCTCACCACTAAACCGCAACACCTACACAACACATACACAACCTACGCCGACGACACCACGCAACCAACCACCCATTGGACCACCGTACCACCACCCAAATTAACGACACACAAACATAAAATTACCAGCACCAAATCATAACAAAAACGCGGAGTACCCACTTACCGGCAACAGGATGACCCATGCACTGGGACTTGTTCTCTCTTCATTTGTTACTATTACCGGTGACAGTCCGACGACGCACCACGACGGAACCTGAACACACACACTACACAACTTATCAACACACGCATACTCATAAAACCCAGAAACTCACCGCCGACGACCCCCATGATGGCGACAAAACCTCACCAGCGGACCTGAATCTCTCTCTTCGTTTTCTCCCTCTCCTCTTCTCGTCATTTTCCGTTCTTCTTCGTTCTCTCCCGTTTACGTGTGTATGAGTCTATATATATATATATATATGGTGTGTATGTGTGTGTGTATTAATTTAATTGTAATTTCATAAATCTCCCTCTTTAATCTTGTTAAGATAATAATTAGACCCAATTCTAATTTTAAGGTTTTTAATAATTACGAATTAACCCCTAAAATTTTTAAATCACACAATTAGTAGCATCGTCAACCCTGTTATTTTCAAATGTGCTACAATACAACTTAAACTGAATGTATACCAAAAATCAGGGTCTTACAACTCTCCCCTCCTAAAAGAAATTTCATCCCGAAATTTTCGTTATACTACTAATACGTTAAAGGCGCATCCCATGATTATGTTCGTCTCACGTGAATCTAGAACAATTGTTTCCTATGTAGGGTCCTGTAATCACAAGTCACCCAAAATTTATAACCAACAGTTTTTGGGAAAACATATCCACCCATTGCAACATTTTCCTTTGTAGGTACGCCCTAGTCACAAAAATTTGATACATTCTAATAATTGCTAGCTACTAACTGTAAAATATTATATCATGAATACATAACATCTCAAGGATATTTCTAATTATCATTTTCCCATGAAATCTCAATAACTTCCAATTTTCAATAAAAATGTAGCCACATCAGGCTATTTCTAAATCTCGAAAAAA
>JAENRU010000040.1:20000-21295 GCA_016647705.1 Eucommia ulmoides | reverse complement strand
CAGGGCGCACCGTTGGCAAAATAGGTCGCAGCGTTGGCAAAATACGTTGGCAAAATAGGGCGCAGCGTTGGCAAAATACGTTGGCAAAACAGGACGCACCGTTGGAAAATAGGGCGCAGCGTTGGCAAATACGTTGGCAAAACAGGCCGCACCGTTGGCAAAATAGGGCGCAGCGTTGGCAAAATACGTTGGCAAAACAGGACGCACCGTTGGAAAAATAGGGCGCAGCGTTGGCAAAATACGTTGGCAAAACAGGCCGCAGCGTTGGCAAAATAGGGCGCAGCGTTGGCAAAATACGTTGGCAAAACAGGCGCACCGTTGGCAAAATAGGGCGCAGCGTTGGCAAAATAGGGCGCAGCGTTGGCAAAATAGGGCGCAGCGTCTAGCACACCGTTGGCAAAACAGGGCGCACCGTTGGCAAAATAGGCCGCAGCGTTGGCAAAATACGTTGGCAAAATAGGGCGCACCGTTGGCAAAACAGGACGCACCGTTGGAAAATAGGGCACAGCGTTGGCAAAATACGTTGGCAAAACAGGCCGCACCGTTGGCAAAATAGGCGCAGCGTTGGCAAAATAGGGCGCAGCGTTGGCAAAATACGTTGGCAAAACAGGCCGCACCGTTGGCAAAATAGGGCGCAGCGTTGGCAAAATACGTTGGCAAAACAGGCCGCACCGTTGGAAAAATAGGGCGCAGCGTTGGCAAATACGTTGGCAAAACAGGCCGCCAGCGTTTGCAAAATAGGCCGAAGCGTTGGCAAAATATGGCGCCGTGGCAAAATAGGCCGCAGCGTTGCAAATAGGGCGACAGCGTTGGCAAAATAGGGCGCAGCTCTAGCACACGAGTTACACGCGTTGGCAAAACGGCGCAACCTGGGCAAATAGGGCCTACCGTTGGCAAAATAGGGCCACCGTTGGCAAAATAGGGCAAAGCGTCTACCACCGTGGGCAAACAGTGGGAGCACGTGGTTGGTCTAAAATAGGCGCAGCGTTGGCAAAATACGTTGGCAAAACAGGCGCACCGTTGGCAAAATAGGCCGCAGCGTTGGCAAAATACGTTGGCAAAATAGGGCGCAGCGTTGGCAAAATACGTTGGCAAAACAGGGCGCACCGTTGGCAAAATAGGCCCGCAGCGTTGGCAAAATACGTTGGCAAAATAGGGCGCAGCGTTGGCAAAATACGTTGGCAAAACAGGACGCACCGTTGGAAAAATAGGGCGCAGCGTTGGCAAAATACGTTGGCAAAACAGGCCGCACCGTTGGCAAAATAGGGCGCAGCGTTGGCAAAATAGGCCGCAGC
>JAENRU010000040.1:7500-10000 GCA_016647705.1 Eucommia ulmoides | reverse complement strand
GTTGGCAAAACAGGGCGCACCGTTGGCAAAATAGGCCGCAGCGTTGGCAAAATACGTTGGCAAAATAGGGCGCAGCGTTGGCAAAATACGTTGGCAAAACAGGGCGCACCGTTGGAAAAATAGGGCGCAGCGTTGGCAAAATACGTTGGCAAAACAGGGCGCACCGTTGGCAAAATAGGTCGCAGCGTTGGCAAAATACGTTGGCAAAATAGGGCGCAGCGTTGGCAAAATACGTTGGCAAAACAGGACGCACCGTTGGAAAAATAGGGCGCAGCGTTGGCAAAATACGTTGGCAAAACAGGCCGCACCGTTGGCAAAATAGGGCGCAGCGTTGGCAAAATACGTTGGCAAAACAGGACGCACCGTTGGAAAAATAGGGCGCAGCGTTGGCAAAATACGTTGGCAAAACAGGCCGCAGCGTTGGCAAAATAGGGCGCAGCGTTGGCAAAATACGTTGGCAAAACAGGGCGCACCGTTGGCAAAATAGGGCGCAGCGTTGGCAAAATAGGGCGCAGCGTTGGCAAAATAGGGCGCAGCGTCTAGCACACCGTTGGCAAAACAGGGCGCACCGTTGGCAAAATAGGCCGCAGCGTTGGCAAAATACGTTGGCAAAATAGGGCGCACCGTTGGCAAAACAGGACGCACCGTTGGAAAAATAGGGCACAGCGTTGGCAAAATACGTTGGCAAAACAGGCCGCACCGTTGGCAAAATAGGCCGCAGCGTTGGCAAAATAGGCCGCAGCGTTGGCAAAATACGTTGGCAAAACAGGCCGCACCGTTGGCAAAATAGGGCGCAGCGTTGGCAAAATACGTTGGCAAAACAGGCCGCAGCGTTGGAAAAATAGGGCGCAGCGTTGGCAAAATACGTTGGCAAAACAGGCCGCAGCGTTGGCAAAATAGGCCGCAGCGTTGGCAAAATAGGGCGCAGCGTTGGCAAAATAGGCCGCAGCGTTGGCAAAATAGGGCGCAGCGTTGGCAAAATAGGGCGCAGCGTCTAGCACACCGTTGGCAAAACAGGGCGCACCGTTGGCAAAATAGGGCGCACCGTTGGCAAAATAGGGCGCACCGTTGGCAAAATAGGGCACAGCGTCTAGCACACCGTTGGCAAAACAGGGCGCACCGTTGGCAAAATAGGGCGCAGCGTTGGCAAAATACGTTGGCAAAACAGGGCGCACCGTTGGCAAAATAGGCCGCAGCGTTGGCAAAATACGTTGGCAAAATAGGGCGCAGCGTTGGCAAAATACGTTGGCAAAACAGGGCGCACCGTTGGCAAAATAGGCCGCAGCGTTGGCAAAATACGTTGGCAAAATAGGGCGCAGCGTTGGCAAAATACGTTGGCAAAACAGGACGCACCGTTGGAAAAATAGGGCGCAGCGTTGGCAAAATACGTTGGCAAAACAGGCCGCACCGTTGGCAAAATAGGGCGCAGCGTTGGCAAAATAGGCCGCAGCGTTGGGAAAATACGTTGGCAAAACAGGGCGCACCGTTGGCAAAATAGGCCGCAGCGTTGGCAAAATAGGGCGCAGCGTTGGCAAAATAGGGCGCAGCGTCTAGCACACCGTTGGCAAAACAGGGCGCACCGTTGGCAAAATAGGGCGCACCGTTGGCAAAATAGGGCGCAGCGTCTAGCACACCGTTGGCAAAACAGGGCGCACCGTTGGCAAAATAGGGCGCAGCGTTGGCAAAATACGTTGGCAAAACAGGCCGCAGCGTTGGCAAAATAGGCCGCAGCGTTGGCAAAATACGTTGGCAAAACAGGACGCACCGTTGGCAAAATAGGCCGCAGCGTTGGCGAAATACGTTGGCAAAACAGGGCGCACCGTTGGCAAAATAGGGCGCAGCGTTGGCAAAATACGTTGGCAAAATACGTTGGCAAAACAGGGCGCACCGTTGGCAAAATAGGCCGCAGCGTTGGCAAAATACGTTGGCAAAACAGGGCGCACCGTTGGCACAGCGTCTGTATTGCAAAGTGCACGATGGCTTGCATGCATTTTCAAATGCATTTGCACTTTGCATAGTGCATTGCATTGCATGCATTTCCAAGGCACCTTGCCAATGCATAGTGCACAATGGCTTGCATGCATTTTCAAATGCATTTCCACAATGCATAGTGCATATTGCATTGCATGCTTTGGCAAGACCTTTGCAAAGTGCACAATGCATGTTGCATCATATGCATTGGAAATGTCTTTGCACAATCCAAAGTGCGCCATATGCATTACATGCGAAATGCGCACTTTCTACCAATTAAAGACCGAGCACAATATAGACTTTCTACTCATTTCCTCCCATTTCACTTCCCAAATATTTTTACATGTTAATACATATTTATTACTGATTTTTCAGCATTTTTCCCGATTTTTTTGGCATTTTTCTGATTTTTCTGTGCATTTTTCAGCATTTTTTCTGGAAAAATCGAAATAAATATTTCCGGGATCCGAAAAATCACGAAATTCATTTTCATGGTAGAAATAATTATTATCTTTCAAACAAAACTGAT
>JAENRU010000222.1:0-21569 GCA_016647705.1 Eucommia ulmoides | reverse complement strand
AGTCCCAAATTCAAAAATGCCAAAGTTTTCGTGCGAAAATAACTTGGCAAGATTTGCGGTATTTAAAAATTCCCCGATTAAATGATTTTACCAATAAAAACAGTTTCCACAAATAGCAACTGATGAGCTTTTCCATTTTCAATTGTATTCAATATTGAAGGTGTGAAGTATGTATTCTATTTTATATTAAAAATTGAGAGGTTCTGATTGTATTAGATGCGGAACATGTGTACCATCGGAAGAGATATACTTTATTTTAACAAGTAGTGATGTCATATTTAACCAACACAAATGTGGAAGATTTTAATCGTGTTAGAACACGTGCACTGTTAGAGAAAATGAATGTTATATTCAACACATATAAGGAGATATGATTTGGTATTTCACGGAAGAGATATTTATAACAATCAGTGATACTACATGTAACACTAATACAAAACTTAACACTGTATCTTTCCATCTTTTCAACACATACCATGATAAATGTAACATGGATTTCAATCCAATGCTCCAAAAAATTATTAACATATCATTTTAAAGAGTGTGAGATAGAGGTCATTCGTGTATAAACCAATGATGGATACAAGGGGGAGAAATATGTGTTTTTTGACATGTATCTTATCATAAATTGTGTGTACTGTTTCGCAAATATAAGGATTATATATACGAAAACACTGATTAGTTTGGAATGGAAAACAACGGCACATTATTAGGGACAATCAGACCACAATTTACCAATAAGATCGCTCAGTTCATAGAAATATAATTGGATTCATTTGGTAATTTTGATACTCAAACAGATTGGGTACTAAACGCTTCTCTAATATTTCACTTTAGAGTAAAAAGATAATTAAGGTGTCGGCAAGTCATCCAAAAAGAAAAAGAAAAAGAAAACGTGGGAGTAATGATTTATTACATGCAAATAATTGGACCACTTTTCACAATGATTTATTACATGCAAATTAATTGTACCAATTTTTGGGTTCCTTTCAAATGTAATTATTGGAAAAAAAAAAAAAATGAACGAGGACTTGGGACTGTCCTTTTGAGTCAAAACGAAGAACCCCACCCACCCCCACCCCCACCACCCCCCCCCCCCCCCCCCCCCCCCCCCCCAAAAAAAAAAAAAAAAAAAAACAAAAAAAAAAACATAAAGGTTATTGTCTTTTGTCTGTTATGATCTCCCTATAAATGACTTCCTGAGTTGACTAATGCTATATGAGTAAAATAAAGTGACTATTACAATATTAAGTTTAAAAAGATTATTATTTTGGTTAGGATCCTAAAAATCGTACCAAATTAATAAAAACTCTCAAAACTAAAAAGTACTTTAATTCGCTCCTATCTATTAGAGTTCATCGCAAATAATGTTTCAATTAGGATTGTTGTCCACCACCACCGGCCAATAGACTCCAGCTGTTGGATTTCGACAACCACCGGTCGTTGAAGCTCTCTAATTGTCTGATTTTTTTTTTTAGTTCCATTACTAAATGGTTAGTAACATTTTTTATTTTATTTTTAGTTATATTCAACAAATTTTCGGTTGTTAATCGTCGAAAATTCACATGAATGTAACTAAACATTGTAATTGAACAAATATACTGAAAATATATCTGAAAAAATATACTAAATTTAACTTAAAGATACACTTTAAACTATAAGTATTTTACCCTTAAATTTAAGTATTTTTATTAAAGTATTTTGATAAGTATTTTTATTTAAGTATTTTTACACACAATTTCTTATGTTCTTCAAGTATTTTTATTTTCTCCTACATAGTATTTTTGTGAACGCCATCTTATACACAATAAATCACCATAATAAAACTATGCAATATATTTTGATGTCGTCTTGAAAATATACAATTTCATGAAAATACACATAAAATAATGTACCATGATATTACATCAAATACAACCATTCACTAATGAGCCAAAATCATTCAACTAACAAACACTAATTTATTACTGCACATAAAAAATGACCAAAACACCCAAATTAGATTTCCAAGAGGATTTTTACCCAAAAATGGCAACAATATTAGCAGAGTAGTAAACCCAAATTTAACAAAAATTAAAAAAAGACCAGTTCCTCTTTTGATGTTGTCCTTATACTGAATGATGGAGTCAATCCTTTGCAACTTCAGCTGTTGTTTGTTCCCCCAATTTTGTTTTGTCACCCAGCTGAGAGCACAACCACCGGAATAATACGTATTGATTTGGAGAGTGGAGGAAACAACATCAAGGTGGCATTTGATTAGTGTTTTCCAGTTCCTGTATTTCTTCTATCAGGAAAACTGGAACGGAAACAAAGTCAGAGAACAATTCTTTTTGCTTTCATAAATTTATCTAAAATTTTACAAAGCAAAAAAAGTGTTATTTTTGTACTTGTTTGTTTTTGTGTAGTGTTTTTGACATTTTGTTCTCACTTTTTAGTTCTTAGAAAATTGGCAACAAAACAGAAATATGGGTTGAAAAAATTAATTTTGTTTCGTTCCCATATTTGAGTTTCCGTTCTTCATTTTTTTGGACAGAAATAGAAACTTGGGAACGAAACACTAAACACCAACATGAACGAACATGACCAAATGTGTGATCTGTTTAATTTTTATATCTAGAGATTTCTGTTTCTGTTCCCAAAAATCTTGTAACAAACACAGAATTTGGAGAAAAATTTCAGCTTTGCTCCCAAACTTTTGGTGATAAAAATCTATAACTTTAGAAACATCAAAAATTTTACTATTATAGTTCAATTTTTTATCCCAATTTTCTGAAAACAAAATGTTTTTTTTTTAAAAAAAAACTGAATATATATTTTTTCTAGATCACACTACTAGTTTTGTTCACAATTTATAGGAACCGAAACAGAAATCTCAGAACTAACACCACAAAACAAATAGGTTTTGACACATACCATAAACTTTCAACCATGATTTTGTTGTGATGGATGAACTAAAAGTACATCGCACTATGTTGCCACTGTGCATGCGTGGATGAGACAGTGAGGTTTGAGAGTAAGATCGAGAGGAGTGAGGTATGAGAGACTTAATTGCAGAGGTTTGAATAATCGAAGATATGAAGTAAGAAATCGAAGAAACTGAGTACGAAATTAACGAATTGAACGAGAATATGGGAATCTAACGGAAATTTGTACAAAATCGAAAAATCTAAGAATGATCTAGTGTTATCGTTCTCAGATCTGGAAGGATTGTGAGTTGAGAGTATGAACGAGAGAGAGACTAAAAGCGATGAATGAGAACGAGAACGAGATGTGAGATCGAGAGGTTTGAACGAACAAGAGGTCAGAAAGTGAGATCGAGAGGAATGCGGTCTGAACGATCAAGAGAGAGAGGAGTGAGATCAAGAAGGTGAGATCGAGAGAGAGATCAGACCTGAGATCGAGAGGAGTAAGGTATGAGAGAAATTGGAACCCAGATTTGGCCTTGATCTGTCCAGATCGACAATGGTCTAGCGACGGAGCGGCAGTGGCGACAAGTGAGAGAGTGGGAGTGACGATGAAGATAGAGATGGGATTGCAGAAAGAGAGAAAGAGAGAGTAAGGGCATGTTTGATAACCACTTAAAAATTAAGTGCTGAAAATTTAAGTATTTAATTTTAAGTGCTGAAAATATCATAAGGTTGTTTGATAAAATTGTGTTGAAAATTTAAGTGTTGAATTTTTTTTTTCTTTTATTTGATAAGTACAAAATTTGTATGATAAAAATTATTTAATTTACATAACTACCTTTGAATCAAGATAATATGGAAAGAAAAAAAATTGAGATCAAAACAATAAAATCAAGGTGTCATTCTTTTTAAAAAAAATTATATTAAAATTAAAAGTAAAAATTAACCCAAAAATATATAATATTATGTATTTTTTATGCACTTTGATTGCTTAAATTAAATTATAACAATAATTTAAATATAAAATAAAATTAAAATCCTAAAATAATTCAAAGTTAATCCAATTCTCATTAAACCTAATCCTAATTAAACCATCATAGGAGATCAAGGGTAAAATGGTCAAAACATAATTTTTTAAGTGAAAAATAATGGAGTGCATTAAGCAAAATGAAATAAGTAAATGGGCATTGACTTAATTTTTTACTCACATTTTGACTTAATTTTTAAATTAACTTAATTAATTAAGTAATACTAATTGCATTTATCAAACAAACTTAATTAATTAAGTACTTAATATAATCAGTTTTAAGCACTTATTTTTTTTTTTTTATCAAACATGCCCTAAGACTAGGAGTGAGAAGAGAAACGGTAGACAGAGAGATTTTAATTGCATTTACCCCTTGTAGTTTGGACCTTTCGGATTTTTCCCCCGAGGGTAAAATTGACATTTTACATTTTTCGTTAACGGAGTTAAGTTGTTCTTAAGTCTAAGACCACAGGAGGGTAAATGGGAAGAAAAAAATCACAAGGGGGTAAGTACAAATTAGCCAAATACATGGGGTAAAGTGCTATTAACCCTTTCATAATAATATCATATAATATGTGGAGTGTTTGTGTAATTTAAAAAAAAAACGCATGCTTGTTAATTAACATATGTCATTATGAGTTGGATGGCAACGTGTGGGGACAATAATGGCTATACCAAAAAAGAGAGAGAGGAGCAAATGGACGGAAGAAACAAAAAGAGGAGAAAAAGAGAAAAATAGGAAGAGAGGAAGAGAAGAAAATAAGAGTAATAAGGGAAAATTAATTCGGTTGATTATCAATTCTAAATTTAAGGTATAATTCTTAATCTTTTAATATCTGAATTTTAATCTCTCTATGATTTATGCAATAATAGTTGTCTAATTATAATTGTTAATTTGCATAAATTATTTCTGATCATGTATTATGTGACAATTATGTGAGATATATGCCTACCTATTATTTGTTGAATTGGTTGATGCACCTAGGGTTAAAATACTACTGAATTTTGGCTGATAACCACACAATATTGGTTGTAGGATCGATGAAATTGGGGTTGCTTCACAAACGATGAAAGTATATTTAAATTTGTATTTAATTTGTAATAATTATATATTTTTATTGTTGTAAAATTAATCAGATTAATAGATAATTATTACTATTTGCATTGTTCAAAATGATCCAATTAATTTATAATTATTGATATTTTTGTAAAAACAATTAATTTATAGGCGTTGAAATATTGATTGTGGACTTTTAGTTTTATTCTCTTTTGAAGAAATCGAGTGGCGATCCCGGAAAACCAGTCGTTACAGTTGATATCAGAGCTTAGTTATATGACCACATTGGACTTGGCTTATGGTACCCATTATGCAAAAATAGTTGACTAATATATATATATGAAATAATGTTAGAGTTGGTAGTTATAATTTCTGTAGGTTTGGAGAGTGTCGTGTTAGTAGTAAACCATATGATAGGTTATTGAGTCGAAAGGTCGGTTTAAATGTGAGTGTATTGTCTTCTATGTAAAATTTTAAATTATATTTTTCGTACGCAACTGTGATTTATTTATTAAAATTGACAATTTTATAACGTTAATTGGATCGAGTGAAATTTTATATGAGGAATCTTCTTGTGTGTTCTCTGGGCTTTCTTGCTAGGTGGCCTATGACCAAATTCACCACCATCAAGTCCCAAATTCAAAAATGCCAAAATTTTCGTGACGAAAATAACTTGGCAAGATTTGCGGTATTTAAAAATTCCCCGATTAAATGATTTTACCAATAAAAAACAGTTTCCACAAATAGCAACTGATGAGCTTTTCCATTTTCAATTGTATTCAATATTGAAGGTGTGAAGTATGTATTCTATTTTATATTCAAAAATTGAGAGGTTCTGATCGTATTAGATGCGGAACATGTGTACCATCGGAAGAGATATACCTTATTTTTAACAAGTAGTGATGTCATATTTAACACCAACACAAAATGTGGAAGATTTTAATCGTGTTAGAACACGTGCACTGTTAAAGAAAATGAATGTTATATTCAACACACACATATAAGGAGATATGATTTGGAATTTCACGGAAGAGATATTTATAACAATCAGTGATACTACATGTAACACTAATACAAAGGCTTAACACTGTATCTTTCCATTTTTGCAACACATACCATGATAAATGTAACATGGATTTCAATCTAATGCTCCAAAAAATTATTAACATATCATTTTAAAGAGTGTGAGATAGAGGTCATTCGTGTATAAACCAATGATGGATACAAGGGGGAGAAATATGTGTTTTTTGACATGTATCATATCATAAATTGTGTGTAACTGTTTCGCAAATATAAAGAGTATATATACGAAAACACTGATTAGTTTGGAATGGAAAATAAGGGCACATTATTAGGGACAAATCAGACCACAATTTACCAATAAGATCGCTCAGTTCATAGAAATATAATTGGATTCATTTGGTAATTTTGATACTCAAACAAGATTGGGTACTAAACGCTTCTTTAATATTTCACTTTAGAGTAAAAAGATAATTAAGGTGTCGGCAAGTCCTCCAAAAAGAAAAAGAAAAAGAAAACGTGGGAGTAATGATTTATTACATGCAAATAATTGGACCACTTTTCACAATGATTTATTACATGCAAATTAATTGTACCAATTTTTGGGTTCCTTTCAAAAAAAAAACATAAAGGTTATTGTCTTTTGTCTGTTATGATCTCCCTATAAATGAACTTCCTCAGTTGACTAATGCCATATGAGTAAAATAAAGTGACTATTACAATATTAAGTTTTAAAAAGATTATTATTTTGGTTAGGAGATCTTAAAAATCGTACCAAATTAATAAAAATTCTCAAACTAAAAAGTACTTTAATTTCGCTCCTATCTATTAGAGTTCATGCAAAATAATGTTTTAATTAGGATTGTTGTCCCACCAACACGGGCCAATAGACTCCAGCTGTTGGATTTCGACAACCACCGGTCGTTGAAGCTCTCTAATTGTCTGATTTTTTTTTTTGTTCCATTACTAAATGGTTAGTAACATTTTTTATTTTATTTTTAGTTATATTCAACAAATTTTTCGGTTGTCAATCGTCGAAAATTCACATGAATGTAACTAAACATTGTAATTGAATAATATACTAAAAATATATCTGAAAAAATATACTAAAATTTAACTTAAAGATACACTTTAAACTATAACAAAAAATATACTAAAAAATAGTTAAACACTAAAGATATTAGATGTAGTACACTAAAAATATTCCAAGTTAGAGTAAAAAGATAATGCAATCCAAAATAGAAAAAAAAGGAGAAAAACGTGGGAGATCCTAAAAATTGTACCAAATTAATAAAAATTCTCAAACTAAAAAGTACTTTAGTTTCGTTCCTATCTATTAGAGTTCATGCAAAATAATGTTTTAATTAGGATTGTTGTCCCACCGCCACCGGCCAATAGACTCCGGCTGTTGGATTTCGACCACCACCGGTCGTCGAAGCTCTCAAATTGTCTGATTTTTTTTTAAGTTCCATTACTAAATGGTTAGTAGCATTTTTTATTTTATTTTTAGTTATATTTAACAAATTTTTCGGTTGTCAATCGCCGAAAATTCACATGAATGTAACTAAACGTTGTAAGTGAAAAATATACTAAAAATATATCTGAAAAAATATACTAAAATTTAACTTAAGCAGTTACATGAGCAATTACATGGTCACCAAGTGTTCCTTTAAACAACGTTGTCTACATTTTCAGCGCATTGGGATTATCAAGAACTAACAACTTAAATAAAAGTGTGATTTATTCATTTGCATTTTAAAATAATTAAATTAATTCCAATAAAAATTATTTGACATTTCGTGTCCTAATAATGCACTTTATGTTATCTATAACAATTATTCTGGATCATTATTTGAATTTGTTTCTCCCCTCTAAATTTGTCTCTGAGTAACGTTAATAGGTTAAAATAATTAATTATAGGTTATTTCGGTGACAAATCACTTAGTTTATCTTTAATTTTAAAAAAGTTCTATGGACAATTGAACCTTATGTTTTAATCCCGCATATTGAAAACGGTGGAAGACCCAGTACATGCGCCTGCACTTACGCAGTTACATATAACTAGTTTATGTGTAAAGTATTTATTAGATGTAACAAATATTACTGTAATTTGTAACATATAACTAATTTGTGTGTAAAAATTTGTCAGATGTAATAAATATTACACAAATATATTTAATTTGTAACTAATATTACACAAATACATGCAATTAATATTAAATTAATTTTTATGTGTAATATTTTTTTTCGCAATATGTGAGTACATCCGGAACTAATACGTAAGTAAAATCTAAAATGCGGAACTAAATCAAAATTTATATTTTAAAAGGGACTAACGACAAATTATTTCTGCTATTTGGACTAATCACAAAACTATCCCTTTTATAAAACCACACTAACCCCTAACACTAACTCCCCCTCTCTCTCTCTATATATAAAGTAAAAATTATATTTCATCTAATATTCCAAGTTAGAGTAAAAAGATAATGCAATCCAAAATAGAAAAAGAAGGAGAAAAACGTGGGAGTATCTTTTGAGATTAATTAATTACATGCAAATAACGTGGGACTCGGAAGTTGATGAAACTCCAAGTCCTTTTAACCCGACCATAGTCATTGACATCTTAGTATAAATATAGGGAATTGCCTCATAAATCCATAAACCACATCACATCACTTTACAGCCTCGAACTAAAATGGAACTTTGTACACAGGCCTCGGCTGCTCCTCCGTTAACTCAGAATGCAACAGCGACGACCGTCGTCCGACGATCTGCAAATTTTCATCCTAGCATTTGGGAAGACTGTTTCCTTGCGTATGCATCCAATGTAACGGTAAAAAATAAATAATATATATTTTTTTAATTTGTTCTCTTACAAAGGATCCATCTTTTAGAAATGATCATTTATAAGTATATCTTAACAAAAGATTACTTCTCTCTCTCTCTCTCTTTTTTAATAGTTTTAAACCGTGTTTTTTGGGAAATCGAAACGTATATCCGTTAATTAGGGTTATGCGTTTTTGATGAATTTTAAAAAAACTCAAATTATCATATATCGGATTGACGTATATATACTACTATGTGTTTGCTTGTGTTAGGACATCGATGTTCACATGGAGCAAAAAGTTGGAGAATTAAAAGAACAAGTGAAGAAGATGATACTAGAAACATCTAATAAACCTTCAGAACAACTGAATTTGATCGATGCACTCCAACGCCTAGGCATTTCCTACCATTTTGAATACGAGATTGATGCTACGTTAGAACAAATGAAAGAGATCTATCCGTGTTTCTACGAAAAAGACGATTATGACCTTCATACAGTCTCTCTTTGCTTTCGGTTGCTCAGACAGCATGGCCATAACGTCTCAACCGGTAAGTCATATATATGTACCTAATTCAAGGGTAATTATGTAATTTCACCTAATATTTTATGGACAGATGCTTTCAACAAATTTATGGACAACAATGGAGAATTTAAGGAATCTCTTATCAACAACGTAAGAGGGATGTTGAGTTTATATGAAGCCTCACATTTGAGGGTCCACGGAGAAGATATTATGGATGAAGCACTAGATTTTACCACCATTCAATTGGGAACACATGTACAAAACTTGAGGAACACTCCACTTGGGGAAGAAGTGATTCATGCCCTAGAACAACCCATCCACATGAGCTTGACAAGGCTTGAGGCGAGGACTTACATTTCCATCTACCAAAAATATGATTTTCATAGTGAAATTCTACTAAAATTTGCCAAATTAGATTTCAATCAGTTGCAGAAGATGCATCAGGCAGAACTTAGCAGTATTACTACGTAAGTCTATAATTCGATCTATCCAGTTTTTATCTATCATGATAACACCGATCATATGATCTGAACTAACATTTGAAAGATTCTAATAAAAATATTTGTAATTTTTGGACCAAGTAAAGTTATTATATTTTCATCATAATATAGAACGTCAAAAATTTAGACTAGGAAATTTTTGGATTGATAGTTTTGGACAAATTAGAAAAAAAAAAATAGATAAGAAAAGTGAAAATAAGGGTACAAGTGAGGGAATGAAAATGTAATTTGTTGTGGAATATGGCTTGTTTAATAGGTGGTGGAAGGACTTGGATTTTGCAAGGAAATTACCTTTCGCAAGAGACAAAATTGTGGAAGGTTACTTTTGGACATTGGGAGTCTACTTTGAGCCTCAATATTTGATGGCAAGGAGGATACTAACCAAAGTCATAGCCATGACATCAATCATTGATGACATCTATGATGTTTATGCCACTTCAGAAGAAATCACCCTCTTCACTCATGCCATCGAAAGGTTCTTTCTCTCTCCCTCTCACGGAAATATTTTTATCATTTTAAGACTTTTTTTTCTTTTTTTAAGAATTTTTCTCTAACAACGATTCGTGTAAAGAATAAGAGTGAAGTTGAATCACTATTAGGGAAAAAAAAGTCATACATTTAGTGAAATGACGAAATGACAGAAATGTCCCCATTGGAAGACCACATCCTGAGCACAACTCATTTATTGTCCAAAATTATTGGCAGCATTTTCAATTTTACGGGATTGAAACAAATGTAGAACTTAAGTGTTAAGAGGTTGCAATTTAAAACCATATATGGTTTAAGTGGAATAACTCCCTTGAGTTACATAGTGGTTTGAAAACTTTTAAGTGATGAATGTGGGACAAGAATTTAACACACGCACTTAAGTGTTACTCCTAATTTGCACGGATGATTTGACTACGAGAGAATGATGAGAAATGTGTGATCCCCGATTTACACGAAAGATTTGATTACGAGAAAATGAGAGATAAAATCTCATTTCCCTGGTTTTGATAGCATGCTAATTAGGAGATTCCAATTCAAAACCATATGGTTTGGCAATATGAGGGTCAACATATGGTTTTAAATTGGAAACTCTTAACATTGAAGGAATCAAATATGTAATTTGGCAAACTCCAAGGTCCATATAGACACTCACCCTATGCTTTAAGGACCAAAAATGTAAACCCTAAACCCTAATTTTCCCTTGCCCCGAACATACAAAATCTTGAAAGGATAGAGGACTGATATTTTATATTCAAATTTTAAAAAATGAGAAGAAAACAATGTAAAATTACCCTTACTCTAAAAATTATAACTCCAAAATAGTCTTGTTCCACCCCTAAAAACTATATTGTTTGATTAATTTAAAGTAAATTTTCATTTACAGGTGGGATGTAGCTGCTTTAGATCAACTGTCTGATTATATGAAACTGTGTTATTGAGCACTCCTGGATGTTTATACTGAAATTGAAGACCAAATGGCTAAGGAAGGAAAATCATACCGTGTGCACTTTGCAATAGCAGAAGTACGAAGAAAAAAAAAACAATATAATTAAGAACCCATTTCCCCCTTTTTTTAATTAATTATTATTATTATTATTATTTTTTATTATTTTTTTTTTTTTTCAGATGAAAAGATTAGTGAAAGCATACCAGGAAGAAGCCAGGTGGTATCATGAAGGCTATGTTCCTAAGTATGAGGAATATATGAAGGTGGCACTTGTCACAGGGGCTTATATAATGCTTACAGCCACTTCCTTTGTTGGAATGGGAGAGATAGTGACCAAAGAGGCCTTTCATTGGGTCTCAAATGACCCTTTAATGGTTAGGGCTGCTTCTGTAATTTGCAGACTCTCTAATGACATGGTGGGGCACAAGGTAAATTACAAAAATTCTTTAAATTTGATCATGTTGCATGTTTTTGAGCTTCTTGCACTCTGAAATCCTGAAGTTTTTTCCTTAAACCCTGAAGTACCAAAAGATTGTAAAGTCAGTGTTTCTATTATTTTCCATGACGGAATTCACTCACGTGGACGATTTTGTGTCTAACATGTGCTTGATTTCCGTCATTAACAGAAGCACTGACTTGTGCCGATTTGGATGTTTCAAAGTTTAATATGTTTAAATTAAAAGTATAGGGACTAAAGTGAAATTTATCTAAAATTTCAGGGTACAAAGAGCAAAAACCCTTTTTTTTAGGGAAAAAAAAACCTCTATATAATTAATTTTTTTAGAATTTCAGAGTTAATATATTAATACATAATAGTTGATGTAATTTTTTCACTTTTATGGCATAAGCAATGATTTTCTTATTTTTGACAATAATTTTAGACTTTTCAAAAAATTGCTATGTCGCGTGGACTAGGTTAAAATTATAATTTTGTGGACCGATCATGAAAAACCCAAGAAAAAAAAAAAGATACAGCTAGTAAGTGAGGTGAAAAGTGTAATTCTTTGGGGGAATGCTGTAATTTGCAGTTTGAGCAAGAGAGAGGACATACAGCCTCAGCAGTGGAATGTTACATGAATGAACATGGAGGCACAGAGAAGGACGTGTTTGGCGTGTTCGAAAAACAAGTCAGGAATGCATGGAAAGACATGAACCAGGAGTTTCTCTCTCCAAACAGGGTCCCAATGCCACTCCTCACACGTGTTCTGAATCTCGCACGTGTGATAAACCTGTTGTACAAGGATGAAGACGGCTACGTAAACTCCAAAACCAAGACCAAAAGATTTATTACATCCGTGTTGATCGACACTATACCTATGTAGACACAAATTAGTTTATTAATGTTGTTGTCAAGTTTGAAAATTTGTTTTCAGTTGTAATTTGTGTGTGTTGTTTTTGTTGTTGTTTTGGTATTGTGTGTAAAATAAGTTATTCTGACTAATTTAATATTACTATTTGAAAATAAAAAGAGAGAGAAGATGTTAATGAGATTAAAAAATTGTTTCTTTCAAATTTTTTGGTGAGTTACTTATAGTTTTTATATATCAAATAATGAACAATATACCAACAAGGTGCAATTCAAGTGACAAGGCATACATAATTTATTGAGGGGCCTCTACAAGGTCAGCGGTTCGAACCTGCAGCAAAACACTTGGTGGGAGGAGCAGCCACGCACCCTGAACAAACTAATTTTTCACCTTATGTGAGTAAGAGGACACTTGTGAGTATACCAAAAAAATAATAATGAATGCAAATATATATGATTAATTTTCCTAGTGCACATTTTAAAGTACTTTTAAA
Organism: Eucommia ulmoides; assembly: GCA_016647705.1. Taxonomy (NCBI): domain Eukaryota; kingdom Viridiplantae; phylum Streptophyta; class Magnoliopsida; order Garryales; family Eucommiaceae; genus Eucommia; species Eucommia ulmoides. Next base: position 8,474 of record JAENRU010000222.1, on the reverse strand, counting down.
AAGAAAAATTATGCTTCCCTGGACCTTGCGTATAACGGAAGTTTTATAACACTGGACTGCCTTTTTTATATTAGAATTTGTTGATATGTGAAATTTGATCAAATTAATCCTAATTTATTGGTTTTTATTTGTTGTTTTATAGTATATTAGTAAAAATTATTTTGCAAAAATATTATTTCATTTTTATGATTATTTATGTAATTTTTAATGGTATATTTATTTTCGATATTTATAAAATGCCATTAGTCAATAAAATTTATGTATTCGCTCCTGAATATTGTTAACAAAGTAACCAAATAATAGGAATTTATTTCATGGTTAAATATTAAGAATTTATCATAATGTTTTTCTAAGCCCGCGCAATGCGCGGGGGTATAAACTAGTAAAATAATAAAAAGCAATACTTGGTGGGAAGGCTTAAAAATAACACAAAATTTTCACATTAAATAACCATTTTAATTTTACTCGTAATTTTATTTTTTATTTTTGGCTTTTTTTATATGGACCCAATGCCCAATATTAATTTCACAAAATCCACATTATTCAATTTGATTTAGGCAAAACCTCATCTTCCACTGCACCACAATATTTTGTTGCACAACACTATTTGAAGCATGTTGCAAAGTATCTACATCAAGTTTTCAAATATTTACGGCACAACAATATTTGCAAAATTAAACCACATTGAAATTATTTCTATTGTGCAATAACTTTTATATTACCTATCAATTGTGCAGTAACTTTTATATCACATATCGACTCCCGTATTATGAATAAAAACTGAGCAGCAAATATTTAGTTATATCCATATAAAAAATTAATGCACAACAAATATTTACAATTTAGCGGTATTTGTAAAATACTGTCGGGATACTCCACACGGACACTCTTGTCGTTGAAAAAACTTGTCGTCAACTGTCTTTCCTACCAGAAGAATCTTATCGCCAAGAAACATTTGCCGCTGCAATACTTGATCTCCACCAAATCAAAATACCCATTTGACAATAGAGTATTTTTCAACTTAGGGTAATATGAATAAAAAGCGAAAAATAAATCAACCAAAATCCTTCCATTTTTGTAATGGGTTCACAAGTAAGGTATACACTCTCTATGTAGATTATCTCCCTTTCTCTATGAACAATGATATGCTCCGTCTTATTTTTCAAGAAGTCGGGAGATATTCTGGATGTACTTGTTTCCAAACAAACAAGAAAAGCCAGGACTATATATAAATTGTTTTTAAAAAATTTGTAGTGGCGTTGGGCAAATAAGGTGTATAAGGGGTGTTGATCACTTGTAATAACTCTTTTGAGGGGGTCTTGTAAGGTACACGGCGAACTTCTTGTGGTGTAATTAGGGAGACCTTTCCCCTAATCCTAACATAATGAATTTTCTATCCAAAAATAAAAATAATTAAATAAATGAGATTAAAATTAAAATAACTATTTAATGTGAAATTTTGTGTTATTTTTAAGACTTCTCCGTTTTTTATTTTATTATTCAGAATAGCTTATGGAAACACATACCAAAACAACAACAAAAACAACACACACACAAAATTACAGTGCCCAAAACAAATTTTCCTACTTGACAACAACATTAATAAACTAATTTGTGTCTACATAGGTATAGTGTAGATCAACAGGGATGTAATAAATCTTTTGGCCTTGGTTTTGGAGTGTGTGCAGCCGTCTTCATCCTTGTACAAAAGGTTTATCACACGTGCGAGATTCAAAACACGTGTGAGGAGTGGCTTTGGGACCCTGTTTGGAGAGAGAAACTCCTGGTTCATGTCTTTCCATGCATTCCTAACTTGTTTTTCAAACAAGCCAAACACGTCCTTCTCTGTGCGACCGTGTTCATGCGTGTAACATTCCACTACCAGATGAGACATTATGTCCATGTTGTTTGAGCAACCAAAAGCAAAGAAAAATCGTATGTGTAAAGCCTAAATTTTTGCAAATGCATATTTTTAGTTGCATTTTAAAACATTTAGAAAAATAATAGAGTTCATTATGTTATTTAAATTTTACTTTAAAAATTTTAAGTGTTATTGTGCCATTTAAAAATTTAATTTTAAAAACTTTAGGGACTATTATGTTAATTTTAACTTTTACAAATTTTGAGATTATTAAGTTATTTAAAATATAATTTTAAAAGTTTGGAATATAATTATTTTTATTTTATTTTATTTCAAGAGAGGTAATTAGTATAAATTAAAAAAAATGAAAAAAATAGGAATGGAATCATTGCCTTCCTAAAGAAAACAACTAAACCATCCATGTATATATATGTGTGTGTGTGATAATATGAAAAAGCAAGGGGCGGCGATTGTATGGACATGTGTATATATATATATATATATATATATATATATTGCTAAAATAAAATATATATCACGTTTAATTTATGAGACTATTTGTGTAGACATGTACATATATATATTTATATGTCAAAAATATATATACGTGGGTTCAAGAAATATGACGAGTATAGATATATCTAATTTGTGAAGAATACAATTTAAAATAAAATTTGAAAATTTTATTAAAATGACAATTTTTAGTTTTTCGTTGACTAATAATATTATTAACAGTCAACTAATATTTTTCTGTAGATTAAATTATTAATTGAAAGAAATTTGTAATCGTTGTTATAGTAATTTTTGTACAGTTAATATTATATTAACTTACGATATTGGACATTTAATAATTTCGTATAATCAAAATATTTGTGAATGAGAAATATTGCATTTTAGGATCAAATATTGCATATTAGATTTATTTTAATAAATTCTTAGTTTAGACCTTGTCGTTGTTAGATTCACAGGCAACACCGATCACGTCAGCATTTTGACGATAGTGGTTTCAGTAGAGTAAAAATCGAGGTGAGTGTATTGTCTTCTATGTTAATTGTCAAATTATATTTTCGTACTACAATGTGAAAAGAAAAGGTTTATTAAAATGAATTATTTTATAACGTGATGCGGATCGAGTAAAATTTTAAATAGAAAAAGTGATTTTATTATCCGACTATGCCATAGTGTGATCCCGACATGAGGGTATGTCCTGTGGGATATTGATGGAATTTTATTGTGATAATTACTGTGGAATTTTATTTCGGCTCAGTGTGCAGTTATCTTTATATTATATTTTAGTAAATAGTATTTGATGATTATACTTGATCCATAAATTATTTTTATATTATAAAGACAGTACACCGATAAAATATTTAGTCTCAGGAATCTCAGTTAGAGACAAGCCCACTACTGGCACTAGGTGGAGTCAAATGGTGGTGTCATTTTTTGAGGATTTGCAGGACTGGTGTGAACCGTGAAAGATTCAGTTTCTTTTTGTAGTTTTGGTTATCGATATATGGGACATTTGTATTCCTGAATTTTGAAGTTGGTAAATATTTTTAGAAAAATAAAATAAAAAATCTATATCAGTACATGTTTATATATTTGTTGGTTGGTCAGGTAACATCCAGTCGACGTGTTTATATATATATATATATATATATATATATATATATATATATATATATATATATGACAGTATGAAGGTCATAATCGTCCTTTTCATCGAAACACGAATACATCACTTTCATCTGTTCGAATACAGCATCTATCTCGCATTCAAAATGGTAGGAAACGCCGAGGCGTTGGAGTGTATCGATCAGATTCAATTGTTCTGAAGGTTTATCAGATGTTTCAAGTATCATCTTCTTCACTTGTTCTTTTAATTTATCAACTTTGTGTTCCGCATAAGCATTAATGTCCTAAAACAAGCGCATGTCTACTAGCATACATAAATATTTCGATATATGATAAGTTGAGTTTTGTGGAATTCATTAAGAAAACACAAGTAAAACCGTAGCGGATATCCATTTGGATGTCACAGAAGACACAGTTTAAAAATTCAAAAAAAAAAAAACATATTTTGTTAAGATACACTTATAAATGATCGTTTCTAAAAGATGGATCTTATGTAAGAGAACAAATTATAATTTTTGATTTATTTTTTACCGTTACGTTGGATGCATACGCAAGGAAACAGACTCCCCAAATGCTGGGATGATAATTTGCCGATCGCCGTTGCATTCTTAGTTGACAGAGGAACAGCCGAGGCTTCTGCATAAACTTCTATTATAGTACGAGGTTGTAATAACCCGATTAGTGATGTATGCTACGGATTTATGAGGCAATAGCTTTTTCTTGGCCCCTATATTTATACTAAGATTGGCTCAAAAGGACTTTTGAGTTTCATTGACTTGGGAGTTCCACGGTTTTTCCAGTAATTAAACTTGGAAGGACCCCAAAAATTAGTAATTTTAATTGATTCCATTAAACAATTTAATGGAAAAATATCACTATAATCCCCATCAAAGCAAGTTTGATAATCTTGAATTTTTAATCTTTATTCTTGAAATTCAAATGTTTTAAGACTAAATTGAAAATTCTTTTTTTTTTTTTTTTTTTTTTTCATCTCTAATAAAATTAATTCTCCATTTTCACCCCAAGGCAAATCAAACTTGCCTAGTGCCTAATTGTCATCCATTGTTGCAATTTGTAGATTGCCATTTGCAAAATGATATAGTTGGCACATCTGATTAATGAATGAGATGAATAATAGGGTTTGCTTAATAAATAAAAAAGAAAAAGGTTAATTCTATATAGACACCATTTTTTCCAAAATGTGCACTCGCTTTGAAAAATATCCAAATTATTTTAAAAATACTATTTTACCCTTTTAAAATTAACCTTTAAGCTTGTTTATCCCTTTTATTTTCTAAAATATATATTCACGAACCTCCACCCTAGCCCCCCAACCCGTTGTCCCCCTGTCTCTCTCCCCTACTATCAACCCCTGGCCCCTTCCCCAACCTCTTTGTGTCCTCTTCCCCATCTTCTTCTTCTTCTTCTTCTCTCTTTATATCTCAATCTCATATTTTCCTCCTCCCCTCCCCTCCCCCCCTTCTCTCTCTCTCTCTCTATATATATATGCTTGGTTTGCATATCCAAGCATGCATATATACATATATATACGGGGAGATAGAGTGAGAAATAGAGAGAGAGGGAGAGAGAGTGAGAGAAAAATAAGAAGAGAACAAGCAAGGGGTTATCGAGGGGAGGCGAGGGGGGGGGGGGGAGACAGAAGAGTATGACTGAATAGGAGGTGGATGACTTGGAAATGGAGGGAAAAAAGAAGAAATGAGTAGGCACCACATTTTGTCAGGTTCATGCACGACATTTGTTTTTTAAAATAAAAATAAAAATAAGGACTAGAAAATGCAAAAACATTAATGATTTTTGCCGAGTCAATTATTTATGAATTTTGAAAATATCCAAATAAAAATGAATAGTCCCAATTCAAAAGTTTCATGAATTAACTTGAATTGTTAGGATTGGGAAACCTTAATGGCTAAATGAAAATTTTGGATAATAAATTGAAACTCTAAGGTTTTAATTAGTATTCAAAAAGTTCAATTAGGTCAAAAGGTATTAGAGATTTGGAACGTCTTTTGAAAGTTTTGGGACTAAATTGAAAACTCAAAACATTGATGTTTGGACCCGGACTAGGTCAAAATTAATCTTTGGAAAGTGCCATTAATCTCCAAACAACTTAAATGAAAGTCCCATATCCCAATTAGGGCCCCAAGTAAGCCAATTGAGATAATTTATCGAATTAGAAAGTTTAGGGGCTTAATTGAAATTTTGATAATTCCAAAAGGGATCGATTTTGATTCAAACTTTTTTATTAAATGTTTAAAAATAATTAATTTTGAAAAACTTGAATCGTAACTCCAATTGAGGTTTAGAAAGTCAAAGAAAAATTTCAGGATCAAAATAAAAAGTTTACAAAAAGTTTTTTTTTGGTATAATTGGTCAAATTGAAATAAAACTTCAAAAATTTATCATGTTTTATTTGGTTGATTAATACTTTTAAAAATCAATTTTGAAGAAATCAAGAAAAATTAAAATATTTAGAAATTTTTTACTTTTGCCCCTAAAGTTGAGCATTTTAAAAAAAAATTATGAAATTGACAAACAACTATAAATTTGTTTTAGACCCAATTAAAGTTTGGATAATTCAATTTAAATATATATATATATATATATATATATATATATATATATATATATATATATATATATATATATATATATAATAAAATCAAATTAAAAAATTAAAAATCTACCAGCAACCACTTTTTGCAGAAGGGGCTGCATAAATGCAACCCCCAAGAAAGCCCCTCAACACAAAAAAAAAAAAAAAAAAAAAAAGAAAAAAAAGAAAAGAAAAGAAAAATTGATAATAATAATTGATATGTTTGGGTGCCTATAAAAAGAGTTGTTTACGTAAAAACATATAAATTAAAAATTTAATTTTTAAAAACATCCCATTTTAAATTTATTTACTAAAAGAGGGCTAGCAGATGTTGGGAACACAGCTTTATGAAGCCAGTGTTCTCAACACTAGCATTAAATAAAAAAATAAAATAAAAATAAAAAAATCGCTAAAGCCGGAGTAATTGACATCGGTTGTACAGTTTTTTTTCCTTTTCTTTTCTAATCCTTGAAGTCGGTGTTCATATCACCGGCTTCAATTTCATTGAACCCCCCTCCCCCAAAAACCCAAACCCCACCCTTAATTTCTTGCAACGGGGTTATAAAATCCCCCCCCCCCCCCCTCCCAATTTTTTTTTTATTTTTTTTTTATTTATGGTGTGATTATATTTTCATCCTTAAAGTATAGGGTGTATGTTTATTTAGACTTTGAAATTTGTAGAATTTTATATTTAATCTCTCAAATTTCACAGTTTCTTTAATCCTATAAAATTAAAAGCATTATTAATAATTTTTTAACGTAAAATAAGTTGTGTTCAGTACATGAACTTCTAGTATTGACATTTTTGTCATTTCATCATTCCACTAAATACAAGATATTTTTCCTTAGTCCTTTTTATTTTTTATTTTTTTTATAAGCAATTTTTCCTTAGTCTTTTCCTAACAATGAACCGTTGTCAGATATAGGTTAAAAAAAATGCTTCAGGTTTAATGGATCGATAAAATGACAAAAATATCTCTCATTGGGTTACATGTTGAGGACAACCTATTTTCCATGCAAAATCTTTAATTGTGTTTTTAATTTTACGAGATTGAAATAAATGTAAAATTTTAAAGATTAAATGTGCAATTCGGAAATTTTAGAGTGGATGTTTAATCTTTAAAGTTTGCCGAATTGAACATTTAATCTTTAAAGTTTTACATTTATTTCAATCCCGTAAAATTAAAAACACGGTTAAAGATTTTGCATGGAAAATAGGTTGTCTTCAACATATAACCTACTGAGGGATATTTTCGTCATTTTATTGCTCCATTAAACCTGAAGCATTTTTTTTAACCTATATTTGATAACGATTCATTGTGAAAATATCTTATATTTAATGGAACGACGAAATGACAAAGATATCAATACTCGAAGTTCACGTACCGAGCACAACTCATTTTACGTTAAAAAATTATTAATAATATTTTCAATTTTACAGATTGAAGACGTGAAATTTGAGAGACTAAATATAAAATTCTACAAATTTCAAGTCTAAATAACATCACCCTATACTTTAAGGATGAAATATAATCACACCATAAATAAAAAAAAATAAAAAAAAATTGGGAGGGGGGGGGGGGGATTTTATAACCCCGTTGCAAGAAATTAAGGGTGGGGTTTGGGTTTTTGGGGAGGGGGTTCATGAAATTGAAGCCGGTGATATGAACCCGACTTCAAGGATTAGAAAAAAAGGAAAAAAAACTGTACAACCGATGTCAATTACTCCGGCTTTAGCGATTTTTTATTTTTTTTATTTTTTATTTAATGCTAGTGTTGAGAACACTGGCTTCATAAAGCTGTGTTCCCAACATCGCTAGCCCTCTTTTAGTAATAAATTTAAAATGGATGTTTTTAAAAATTAAATTTTTAATTTATATGTTTTTTACGTAAACAACTCTTTTTATAGGCACCCAAACATATCAATTATTATTATCAATTTTCTTTTCTTTTCTTTTTTTTTTTTTTTTTTTTTTTTTTTGTGTTGAGGGGCTTTCTTGGGGGTTGCATTTATGCAGCCCCTTCTGCAAAAAGTGGTTGCTGGTAGATTTTTAATTTTTTAATTTGATTTTTATATATATATATATATATATATATATATATATATATATATAATATATATATATATAATATTATATTTAAATTGAATTATCCAAACTTTAATTGGTCTAAAACAAATTTATAGTTGTTTGTCAATTTCATAATTTTTTTTTAAAATGCTCAACTTTAGGGGCAAAAGTAAAAAATTTCTAAATATTTTAATTTTTCTTGATTCTTCAAAATTGATTTTTAAAAGTATTAATCACCAAATAAAACATGATAAATTTTTGAAGTTTTATTTCAATTTGACCAATTATACCAAAA